>CAUYON010139013.1:0-61266 GCA_963573935.1 Arctocebus calabarensis
AATCTGTTGCAGAGGGACAGCCTGAAGCCTGGTGTTCTTTAAAACTGTCTTGCCTTTCCATTTGTTGACATGTTCAGAAATTTCTTTTCTTAGAGTTTCATAGGTCTCTTTATAGAGATCTTTCACTTCCTTTGTTAGGTAGACTCCCAAATATTTCATCTTCTTTGGCACTACTGTGAAAGGAATAGAGTCTTTGACTGTTTTTTTCGGCATGGTTGTTGCTGATGTCTATAATGGCTACCGAGTTATGAGTGTTGATTTTGTAGCCAGATACACTGCTGTATTCCTTGATCACTTCTAAAAGTTTTATAGTTGAACCTCTGGTGTTTTCCAGATACACAATCATATCATCTGCGAACAGTGAAAGGTTGATCTCTTCTGACCCTATGTGGATACCCTGGATCGCCTTTTCTTCCCTAATTGCAATAGCTAAAGCTTCCATTACAATGTTACCTTCAATGCCAATTTTCTTTAGTGTTGGGCAATTGAAGTAATATCAAAAATTCATTACTGGGACTTGATGAAACTAAAAAGCTTCTGCATGGCCAAGAACATAATAAGTATAGCAAGCGGACAGCCCTCAGAATGGGAGAAAATATTTGCAGGTTATGCCTCTGACAAAGGTTTAATAACTAGGATCCACAGAGACTCAAATGCATTAGCAAGAAAAGAACTCAAATGCATTAGCAAGAAAAGAACAAGTGATCCCATCTCAGGATGGGCAAAGGATCTGATGAGAAACTTCTCTAAAGAAGACAGGCGCACGGCCTTCAGACATATGAAAAAATGCTCACTATCCTTAATCATCAGAGAAATGCAAATCAAAACTACCTTGGGATATCATCTAACTCCAGTAAGATTAACCCACATAACAAAATCCCAAAATCAGAGATGCTGGCATGGATGTGGAGAAAAGGGAACACTTCTACATTGTTGGTGGGAATGCACACTAATATGTTCCGTTTGGAAAGACGTTTGGAGAATAATCAGAGATCTAAAAATAGATCTGCCATTTGATCCTATAATTCCTTTACTTGGTATATACCCAGAAACCAAAAATCACATTATAATAAAGATATCTGTGCTGGATTGTTTATTGCAGCCCAATTCATAATTGTTAAGTCATGGAAGAAGCACATGTGCCCATCCATCCATGAAGGGATTAATAAATTGTGGTACATGTGTACCATGGAATATTATGCAGCCTTAAAGAAAGACAATGACTTTACCTCTTTCATATTTACATGGATGGAGCTGGAACACATTCTTCTTAGCAAAGTATCTCAAGAATGGAAGAAAAAGTATCCAATGTATACAGCCCTACTATGAAGCTAAATTATAGCTTTTGTATATAGGCTATAACCCAATTATAGCACAAGAATATGGGGAAAGGGGTAAGGGAGGGAAGGGGGAGGCAAATGGTGGGTGAAGAGTGGGTGGAGAGAGGGCAAATGGTAGGATCACACTTATGATGCATCTTAGAAGAGACAGGTGAAACCCACTAAATGCAGAACCCAAATATTTTCACATAACAAACGAGAAAATCCCAAGAAGGTTATGTCGAACAGTTGGATGAAAATATTTCAGATTGTATATGAAGCCCGCATACTGTACCCCATGATTACACTAATGTACACAGCTATGATTTAATAAATAAAAAAAGAAATGTATACAATGTATATAAAAAAAGAAAGAAAATAATAGGAAATTAACAGGGCAGGGACAGAGGAAGAGCTTTCTCAAGAAAATAAAATTTAAGTTCAGCTCTGGGAACTAGAAATGACCTAGAAGACAGAAAAAGCATTTACGTCCGCTGGAATAGATAATGTGAAGTATTTGGAAAATGTTTGAGAAAGTGAAAGAAGTTCCTAGTGGTTGGAGAGTCAAAAAATGGTTTTTCTTTTAAAACAAAGTCTACGGAGTATATTTTTTAGAGCAGCTTTCGATTCACAGCAGAATTGAGAGACAGGATTTCCCAGACACCGTCCACCTGTCCATGAGCGACATCCCCTGCAGAGCTGGTGCGTTGGTTACGCTTGAGGCCCTACGCACCCTTGTCACCCATGGTCTTCAGGGCTCCAGTCTTGAGGTGGTTACAGGCCTCAGGTGTGATGAAACGTGAACTTCCACGTGCCCACAACAGCCTGGTGGCACTGTTGCTGGGCGTCTTCCCTCCTCCTCCTCTCCTTCCTGGTCCCTTTAATTCCCTTCCGGGCGTCTTCCCTTCCCCTCCTCTCCATCCTGGTCCCTTTAATTCTCTTCTTTCTCTTCCTCCTGCCGTTCTCCTTCACTCAGGATGAAAGGAACTCTCCAAACAGGCAGGGCTTCATGTGCTGCTCTGACTTATCCATTTGTGTCAGAAACCAGGTAAGCTGAACCATTTTGAACCTCTAACTGCACAACCTGTTGGTAACAAGGAGCAAAGCTGAGCCCTGGGAATGGCACCGTTACTCAAGGAGACCGACTTGGAACTGAGCATATTGGGCTCCTTCCACCATAAAAGGGACAAGGATTTATTCGATGGGAATTGGTACACATTCTGGGTATTTGCCTTTCCTGTGGTCTTTACACAGATTCCCGACCCAAGGCCACCCTGAATGTTCGGTCCCCAGCCTGAGGTCCTACACGGCATCTCCCTAACTCAGGGTGTCCATTTTACATAAGGACTGGTGATCGTAAGACACAGGAGTTGCTCGACATACTACAGTACCCACATATTGGCTTCTGGATAAAGCATAAAATGGCTAACTGCAGGCACAGCTAATATTTTAAGGATATTAATACTGAAATAATATTTTAAGAACATCTAGAACCAGCCTCCAGGATATGGTAGGTGTGTTGAGTCAGAAACATCATGGCTATTTTTCCAAAGGAAATAACCCCAACATCTTGAAGTAAAGGGGGAAGAAGCCAGGGTGTCCTCACTTAACTCTGAGAGGTTTGTTTGGACACTCCGTGTTTACTGACCCTGTAATTCTGGGGTTTATAGGATTAGATGTCCTGACCCCAGGGGGGAATGATTTCACATAGATGTAGCCACTGTTCTGTTGACCTGTAAGCTATAGTTTCCATCCAGAAATTTAAGGTCCTCTTGTCCAGGGACCAACAGGCAAAACAAACAAAGTCATCATCTTAGTGGGAATTAGTCTTGCTCACCAGGAGCAAATAGGGCTTACAAAGATGACTGGAAAGGAGGTGTCTAGCAGCAGGGGAACCCATTTGGCCACCTCTCAGAATTCCTTTGCCAAATTGTGATGATCAACAAGTACAGCACACATTCAACTGCAGGGATGGGAGTCTGGGTCCCTCTTCCAGGAGAGCCACCAAGACTAGCAGAGGTACTGTGGGGAGCGATGGGGGTCTGGAGAGGACCCAGGGGCAGCAAACATCATGGGCGTTTGCTGAGACCATTGCTGTGATGGAGGTTGTGGTCCATCCTACTACCCTTCCTTTTCTACGTTTCTTGGGAATTGTGGAATAGTTGTTCCCTGAATTCGTAATAGGAAAAGTATGATTCCTTCTTCCCTTGCCTCATACCCCAGCCCTATTTGCACTCTGAGTTGCCTGGGTGTCAGGCAACACGCTAAGAGGCTGCCAGTGCCTTGGTCACTGCCCCCAACCGTTCTTGCTTCCTTCCTCTCCTCCAGAGGTGCCAATCCTTCTAGGCCTTTCTAATAAAGCATCTGCACTGTAAGCTCCCCCAGAGAGTCTGCTTCCTGAAGACACCACTCTGACACGGGCATAGTCCAATATCCTGAGAGTAAACAGCATGTAGAATATGTGCCCTTCATTATAGATTATGGCTACCCTTTCGGGACTCAATCTATTGTTTAATAATGTTACAATTCTGGCTTTATAAGACCCTTATGAGATAGGTATATAATCCCCATCTAATCTCGGAAGAAACTGAACTCAGAAAACCGAAGTAAGTTGTTCAGTTGCTACTGAAAACCAGCACCATCTGAAACAATAACATTTACATATGCGGGAATGGCTGTTAGCTAATAATCAACTTTTAGCTGTGGATAGAATTTTCCCAGTCATAAATCTGACTCATAGGTTATTTCCTTTCATCTGCATTGGATTCTAATGAGGCGGCAAGATTGTGTCTTTCAGTCCTACCATGCAAGGGAGGGAATTGCAACTCACTCCTGTCCTGCTCTTTCTCCAGTTCCTCCTCCACCTTCTCCGCCTCCGCAGGTTCTGCAGAATGATTAGTCAGAGTGTTAACTCTAAACCCTACCCGATTCCTAGTGGACTAAAGAAAACATAGCTCCATCACAGTTCATGTATTTTAGAATATCTCCATCAGGGATAAGTGAATGAATTAGCTACTTAAATGTTCTGAACCTCAACAAGACAAGTGCAGATAAAATTATTTGTGCATTGTAAAGCACTCTGCATAGGCTCTGACAGAAAACTTGAAAATAGATATTCCTAAGCATTCTAGTATTCCTACGCAGTCTCGATTTTCAGGGTAACATGGGGGAATAAGATGGTGCAATAGCGTGTTCAGAATTATGATGAGTAGGTGGTGAGGCGGACCTATATTTGAGTAGAGAATTATTTTCATCCAGATTCACAGACAGCACTTCAGGGAAGACTCAGCATCACAGGGTTAGACGACAGTGCAGAAGATGCAAGCTGGGACAGGAAGGATCCAGTTCCACTGAGAGGGGTAGGACTGGGGAAACAGCACTTCTGCTCGGAGAAGGCTACGCAGAGTTGGTGAAGGTCATTGTCAACACAGACTGATCTCCCAGCATATGCCCAAAATACAGGATACAGCTTTGGACTTTCTGGAAGCAGAGTGTATACTTTATAAATAAGTAGTCTGTACGTGCTGAAAAATCTTAGCTTCAGAGTGAGGACTGGGAGATGTTAACAGCCTTCCAAACTCCCTCCCTCCCCTTTCACCTCCAGGGGAGTAATTATTCTCTCCTTTTGTTGGTATTTATTTTGAGGGCTGCATTTTATGGTCTTGTTTTTAAAATAGCTCTTAAACCTTCAGACTCATATGTATAAAAACTTGTATCAGGATCTTAAATGTTCTCCACCCATTAATGAACAGGGGAAGGTGTTGAGATATCCAGAAATAGAGGTTTCAGTTGAAGTCACATGGCAAAGGAACAAGATTTCTTGCTATTGTTGAGAGTGTGTGTGTGCATATTTATGTTTAAACACACTCTCCACTTTCCTTCATTTATTGACTTTCCTCCTTCCCCGGTTTTTGCAAAACAAATGAATAACTACATAATAAAGTGGGAGTGTGGGGTAGACGGGAACATAGTTTTACTAGTATAGTCATAAGACAGATCAGCAGTGCACCTGTTAACTCCTGAAGGTGAAAAACATCTTTGAGGTCACAAAGCATAGAAGTAGACACCTTATAGCTAAGTTGTTGCTGTGTCCCTCATTTTTATAAGTGACAAAACCTAAAATACAGAAGGTTGAGATGAACCACCAAAGCTCCCCAGGAGGCCTTTACAGATAAGGGACAGGCCTCAGGTGATCTCCGTGTGAAAGACGTGGGAAACACAGGTTCAAGTGTCAGGCTGCACACAATTTTGTACAGTGTCAAGAGATTTCCTCCACAACCTAATGATGAAAATACACCCACTGGATTAGAAGAAAATGATTAAAAGAAAACTATCCTCAACATGTACTAACACTGCCTTTGAGTTGCAATTACTCAGCGCTCCTGTACCTCAGTTTCCTCATCTATGAAATGAAGCTAATAATATCTCACTCATAAGGGAGCGAGTTCATTGGCGTGGAGTGGGCTCTTTCTTACCCCCACTGCAGAAACACGAGCTGCACCAGGCAGCTGAGAAATTGTGCTTTCAGGTCTTACCTACATAAAGCTGAATGCCCATAATAGCAAAATACAGTGGCCCAAGAGGACACGGCATGTGTTTTCAACCTCCAGGATGTTTGCATCATTGGCTATGGTCACCTCCAGGATGCTTGCTTCATTGGCTATGGTCACCTCCAGGAGATGTAAGCACATGGAAGGCGCTTCCAGCCACCTGCGATACCGTCAGAGCAGCCCCAGCCAGCCCATGGGTGTTCACTGGAGAAAGTTGCCTTCACATGTGATGACCCACCTGTCCTCTGCACAGGGCAGTCTGGGAAATTGAGCCCAGAGGAGTTCCCTGCATGTCTGAGAGGGGCACTAATTCCTCTCATTCTGCAAGGAAACTTGTTTATTCTGACCATGCTGCTGGAGGTGAGGTCAGTTTAATGTGCTCTGCTGGGCCTTTTCTGTTTTAATGACTTCCATGCTGCTCATTAGAGATCTGGTCTGAGCATTTTGGTAGCTGCTGTACCCAGGCCAGTTGAGCTCCTGGGAGCTGGTAGATCGGAGGGCATTTGGATCTATCGTTAGAGCTGGGTCAGAACTCCATCTGCCCCTTGACCTTCACAAGTACAGACCCTCAATGGGGGGCTTTGGGACCCCTGGAATCATACCAGTTCAGACCTATATATCCCAAACCCCTAAAAATAGCAGCTCTTCCCCACCACCCAGTTATTGAAGGAAATAACCATCCGTTTCTTTAGGGAAAGGACTGAGAAAATCACTACTTGGGTGATTTCTGCAGATTTACTGAGATCAGTAACCAGATGCTATGGCATGGCTATTTATCCTTAGACGGACGTGGTCCTCTTTCAGTTGATGTGTCCACAGACTGAACTAGCCTGGTCCTGCAAGCTGAGAGGGGTACCAGCTTAAGCCTCTCTCTGCTCATTCTCAATGTGTCTGCTATTTACATATCACGTGCACATACCATTCCTCTGCTAGCTGCCTGTTGGTCTTGCCTCTATGAGTTCCATGGCCTCCTGGTCATCAACAGGAACACAGTGATTACATAAGCCATGCCTCTGGTCACTAATTGCTGTCCCTCCCAGCCTTTGATGTCCTGTAATCCTATCAGCCTCAGACCTCAGGAGGCCTGTGCCCTGTAACAGCATCTCCTAACACCAGCCTCCACCTAGAGATGACAGCCATTGCCGAGTTTCCCAGCAAGGCCAGTTGCTTCCCAACTGAGACATTCTATCTCACCGGAAACTATTCTCTGCACACCCCTACTCTGCCTGAGAAATGCATCAGGTGATGGATTTTCTGGCTGCACGGGGTAGGTCCCCTCTGGATGACTTTTTAGAGTCTTTTGGCTCCTTCCTTTAAACAGTCCTAGCACCTCTGCCTCATTTCACCTGAGACATCATGTTCCCCTTTAAGCTTACACAGTCCCTCCCAGCAGTGACTGTCACCCAGAACACTTTCGAGGCATTAAATGCTGAGGCAAGGCCAGTGCCCTGTATCAGTGCTCACTCAGCTGCACATCCCAGCGGGACCTGGCCCAGTGCCCTGAACATCCTTGCCCAGCGTACGGTCCTCACCCGATACAGTTTGGTGAGATACTGTAGCTTCTATGTAAATAATTCTGTTAGTCCGTTAACATTATTTGCATTACCCTAGTTGGGCTATCTCAAGACTTGGCACCGTGCTGGTCTAATGTTCAAGAGAAGGAGGGCATATGTCATAAAGGGCAAGGTGTCTGCCTCAGTTGAATTTCTGAATGGACAGCAGTAAGTGGGTGACATGCTCTAGCAGGATAATAATACTGGCCAGTATTATTTAGAGGCTTTAGGGGACCTAGATTTTTAATTGTATCATTTATTTACAACCCCCTCCCCCAGTTGGCTTCCCCCATCAGGACCCTGCCTTAGGCACAGGGCGTCTCCTCAGACTGTGCAGGAGCCTTCTCTGAAGTTCTGCTACTCACACAGATGTGTTCTGGGCTTTGTCTTTGGCAGTCTGCCCTCTGGCCATTGAGCCTTTCATTCTTCAATTTCTGCATTTTGCATTCTGGTCCTTGTTCTATTTCCCCTCCATCTTCTAAGTGCCAAAAATAAAGAACAAGCCAGCACAAATCTTTCCATCTCCATCTCACCCCAATTCTCCATGGGTGAAAGCTTTAAATAGAAAGCTATGGTATAAGAACAGCATTAAACATTGCATTTACCACAATTGATGGGGTCCATGTTGCCACCTGGCCAATGAGTGACCTGGCTCCTGAACTTCATTTTTAGAATTGATTCCTAGAACCATTCCTAGTACCTACCTCCCCTTCCATTAGATTTCCCATGATGAAGGTTTGTGTGCAAATTAATAATGAAGTGGGAAAAGTAGGACAGAAAGGGAGAAAATCCAAGACAGACTGGAATTTCAGATAAGGTCCTGTGGCAGGCAGCTTCAGCTGAGCACAGAGAAAGTCTGGAATTGAGTTGTATCTCAGATGTCTAACCTCAGACAGGACTTGGTGTCTGTGCTGCCGGGCAACCCAAGCGGGTATCACTCATGTGCCCTTGGGTAGTGCTTTAAGAAGAGACATAACTGCTCATTGGAGGAAAGAACTCACAAAATTTCAAGGCAGGGGCTGGGGCACACAGAAAAGCCGAAATGTGCCAGATGCCCAGCAGGGACTGGCCTGTGAAGCTATTTATGGTCCTATTTTACCCTTGAGTTTTAAGGGTTCTTGGTATATTTTGGATACAAGCCCTTTAACAGATGAGTTTCATAAATATTTCCACCCAGAATGGAGCTTGTCCTTTCATTCTCCCAGCAGTATCTTTCAGGGCAGACATTTGAAATTTAATGAAGTTTTCCTTTTGTGGATCATGCTTTTGACATTTAGAAAAACTCATCACCAAAACCAAAATCAGGTAGATTTTCTTCTGGGTTTTTTTTTCCTTACAAGTTTTAGGACTTTGAATTTTATAGTCCGGTCTGCAATCCATTTTAATTTTTATGTAAGGTATAAGGTCTATGTCTAGGTTTGGGGGGGGGGCATTTAGAAGTCTGCTTCAGTATTATTGTCAAAAATATATCTTTTCTGCACTCAATTGCCTTGCTTCTTTGTCAGAGTTCTTTGACTATATTTGCGTGGGTCACTTTCCAGGCTTACTATTCTGTTTCTTTAACCCATGTTTCTATTAATTTGCCAACACCTTTGAGTATGGAAGCCTTATAATAAGTCTTGAAATTGGTTAGTATGAGTCAAATTTTATTCTTTAATACTACATCTGCAATTCTAGGACCTTTACCTTTCCATATAAACTTCAGAAATACTCTCATATCTATAAAATAGGGTGCTAGGATTTTAAATGGTACTGTACTGAATTTATAGATCAACTTAAGAAAAATTGATGTTAAAAATATTGAATCTCCTAATCTATTAACTGAAATATTTCCATTTAAGTCTGATTTTCAGTGATTTGTATTTTTTCTGCATATAGATCCTGTACATGTTTAGTTATTTATTAATATGGAAGTAGTTCATTTGGAGGATAGTAAGTAGCATATTAAAATTTCAAATTCTAATTGTTTCATTGCTGGTATATAAGAACTTGTGTAAGACCTTTTTCTGATGGCTAGTTTTGTGCATCAACATGGCTGGACAATAGTCCCCAGATTATCAAACATTCCAAATTTTTTAATGGGTATTTCTGAATGAGATCAATATTTTAGTTGGGGATTTTAGATACAGTGAATTGCCTTCCATAATGTGGATGGGTTTTATCGAGGCTGTGGAAGATCTGAGTAGAACAAAAGACTGACCTCCATCCATGCCTATGCCCACACCCACCCCTTAAACACACCCAAAGCTAGAAAGAATTCACAACCTCAGACTTGAATTACAACTTTGGCTCTTCCTTGAGTTGGCCTTCCTGATGGCCTTTGGACTTGAACTATGGCACTGATTCTTCCATGGGCCTCCCTTAGACCCTGAAGATTTGGGACTTGCCAGCCTTCACAATTATGAGCCAATTTCTTAAATAAGTCTTTATACATATATCTATTCCATCCAGTGTTCCTGGAGAACCCTGAGTAGTTAATGTGCCACACTCACTCATCACCAAGAGTTTGTTTATTCCCTGGGATTTTCTGTGAGAATTATTTTATTCCCACTATATTGCATAGCCTAGTACAACATTAAATGGGACTGGTGAGAAGACATTCTGCATTTGTTTCCCCAAGGGTGGGGGAAGTGCTCAGTTTTTCACTATTAAGTACAGTGTCGGTTGTAGGATTTTTGCAGATGTTTTTTATTAAGTTGAGGAAGTATCACTCCATCCCTTGTTTCCCTGAGAGTTTATAATACTTAAACATGTTGGACGCCATGAAATAATTTTTCTACAATTTCTAAAATATTTTCTTTAGTCTGGTGGGGCAGATAACATTGCTTAGTCGTTCTTCTATGCCTAAAACTAAAATCCTATTTGGTGATGGTATGTAAGTTGATACATTGTTGTATTAAATTTGTTTTCTTGACAGGGCAGCGCCTGTGGCTCAGTGAGCAGGGTGCTGGCTCCATATACTGAGGGTGGTGGTCCCAAACTGCCACAAAAAATGTCAGGTGCCAGGTACCTGTGGTCCCAGCTACTTGGGAGGCAAAGGCAAGAGAATCTCCTAAGCCCAAGAGCTAGAGGTTGCTGTGAGCTGTGACGGCTCAGCACTCTACCAAGGGTGACAAAGTGAGACTCTGTCTCTTAAAAAAAAAAATGTTTTCTTGAGAATTTTTACATCCACATGAATGGGAGGTAAGTTTCCCAATGACAGTCTTATCTGGCTACGGTCTTGTCTGACCCTCTCCCCTTCCATCTTCTAGACTAGACTGGTGAATTGGTACCATTTTTCTTTAAATGTCTGGTGAAATTAACTCACAAATTCATCTGTCTGGTACATTCTTTTCTGAAGCTTATTAAATTGTTCATATTATTTCTCCTTTGGTGAGTTTCAATTTGCTTTTCAAAAAGTTTAGTCAATTTCATCTAAACTATCAAAATTGTGGGCCTAGCATTAACAGCATTTCTCTATTATTCTTTCAGTGTCAATGAAATCAGTGATGACCTGTTCGTAGTTTGTCAATTTGTGTTTTTCTTGGTTAGCTTGGCTAGAGTGCTATTGCCCTTATTAAACTTTCCAAAGAACCAGGTTTTGATTTGGAGTTTCAATTGTTTTCCTGATTTCAATTCAATTGCATTTTGCTCTGATCTGATTGTAGGTTTAAATTTCTTATCCGGCTAGTTTTGAGGTATAAGTTCAGGTTATTGATTTTAGACTGTTCCTTTCTAATATATGCATTTCCCTATGAGCACTGCTTTTGCATTATCCTCCAAATTGATAAAGTGTCTTCATTTAGTTAAAAAGAATTTTGAATTTCCCTAGAGGTTTAAGCCATGTGTTATTACAAAATATTTAAAGACTTTCTGGGTAAGTTAGAAAACTTACTGTGGTCTGATAACTTTGTTTATAACTTCCATTCTTTTACGATATCTTATGGCCTAGAATGTGATCTATTTGGGTCAAGTTCATGCAAACTTAATGTGTTTTCTACTGTTGTGGGAAGATAAGTGCTGGTTAGATTCAAGTTGAACTGAGCAGCAGTATCATTTTCATTTTCTACTTAATTTTTTCTTTTACCTTTAATCTGTGAGTCATGTTGATACTCTCCTGTTAGGTCAATATATGTCTTCAAGATTATGTCTTCAAGATTATGTCTTCTTGAAGACTTGACCCTTGACCCTTTAGTCTATGTGATGCCCATCTCCATCCCTCTACTTTAAGTTAGTGTAGCTACTGCAGTTTTTATTGTTGGCTTTTATTGTTGACATCTTTCTCTGTCCCTTTTATGTTAAATATAAACATACTGATCTTTTAAAAGTTGTTTATGGAATAATGTTGTAGATGGTATTTGTGGACAACATGTGGCTGGACCTTGCTTTATCTACCCTGACAATTTCTCTCTGCTAATTGGTATCCTGAGACCATTTAAAGTGAAGTATTGGTAATGTCTTTGTCTACTCAGACTGCTGTAATAAAATACCATGGACTAGGTAGCTGCATAAAAAGATTGTCCTGTCATTTTTAGCAACATGGATGGAACTGGAGGATATTAAGTGAAATAAGCCAAGCCCAGCAAGACAAATATGCATTTTCATGCAGAGACGGTAGAATGATGGTTCCCAGAGACTGGGAAGGTGGTGGGAAGGAGGGAATACAGATAGGTTGATTGATGAGCCCAAAAATACAGTCAAGGGAATGAGAGCCAGTGTTTGGTGGCAAGATAGAGCCAACTATAGTGTTCATTATATATTTTAAATTAACTATATATGGCAGTTGAAATATTCTTATCACAAGTATTTGAGGTAATGAATATCCTTACTCTAATTTGATCACTCTACATTGTATACTTTCAAAATGTCACACATACCTGTAAATACATATAATCTATTGTATACCCATAAAATAAAACTATTTCTTAATTCTAGAGTTTAGAGAGTCCAACATTAAGGACATGTCGGCTTGGTGCCTGTGGCTCAATGGGCTAAGGCGCCAGCCATGTACACCTAAGCTGGCGGGTTTGAATCCAGCCCGGGCCCGCCAAACAACAATGATGGCTGCAACCAAAAAATGGCCAGGCGTTGTGGCAGGCACCTGTAGTCCCAGCTACTTGAGAGGCGGAGGCAAGAGACTCGCTTGAGCCCAGGAGTTGGAGGTTACTGTGAGCTGTGATGCCACGGCATTCTATCCAGGGTGACAGCTTGAGGCTTTGTCTCAAAAAAAAAAAAAAAAATTAAGGATATGTCATCTTATGGTAAGAGTCAGCAGGACAACAGCATGGCAGCAAGAGATTGTCGAGCTCACTTTCATAAGCTTACTCTCATAAGGATAAACTCACTGCTACAATGGCAGCATTAATCTATTCACAAGGGCAGAACGCTCGATCAGTTGCTTCTTAAAGGTCCCACCCTCAACACTATGGTGTTGGGGATTATGTCACTAATACATGAACTGTGGGGAAAAACATTGAAACCATAGCATTCTACCCCAATCCTCTCAATTTACATTCTCATATGCAAAATACATCCATTCCATCCTGATAGCTGTGAATGGAAGCTAGTCCTAACTCATCCTAGTACCATGTCAAGTGTAAAATCAAGTCTTATCTGAATCAGACATGGGTGAGGCTCTGGGCATGATTCATCTCGAGGCAAATTCATCCAGCTATGACCCTATGAAGTTAACAGGGTACATGCTTACAAAATACAATGGTAGGACAGGCATGCAGGGGAGGGGAACCTGCAGCCTCAAGGCCACATGTGGCCCTCCAGATCCAAGTGAGACCCTTAGAACGAACCTAAACTGTACAAAAGAAATTTTGTTAAAATGAAATTGGTTTGTAAAACTTGGAGTCAAAAGGCCACATGGGGCCCAAGGCCACAAGTTAAATTTTACCTTTCTAAAAGAGACAGAAGGGCAAGAAGGGACAAATGGTCCCAAACAAATCTAAAACCCAACAGGGAAGACAATAATTCATCTTAAAGCTATAGAATATTCTCCTTTGCCCCCATGTCCACAACCTGGGCATTCTAGGATTGGGTAGGGGATTAGACCTCAAGGCTTATGGTAGTCCCATTCCTCTGGGTTTGCTGGGGTCAGACCTATTCTGGGTAAACTTCCACAGGTTGGAGTCTCATGTGTATGGAGTTGCATAATGGTGGCCCTACAGTGGTCTTATGGAGCTTCCTCCACCCCAATTCCATTAGGCATTGCTCTAGTGGGATCTCTGGGATGGCTTTGACCATAACAAGTATCCACCTGGACCTCCAGGGGCTTGTGACTTTCTTTGAAATGTGTGTAGACATCACCATGCATTCTGTGCTTCTATAGAATTATCACACAAATGGCACCAGATTTATGGCTTGTACTTTCCAGAACAGCAGCTCAGCCACACTTGGCCTATTGAGTCACAGATGGGGGGACAAAGCAGCCCTCCTCTGGAATGCAGGGAGCAGAGTTCTGAGAGCTGGCCCTGCGCAGTGAGTCACAGAGGGCTATCTGGACCCATTCCCACAACTATTATGCCCTGCTAGAGCTCTGGGCCTGTGATTGGGGTTTCTGGGAGAATGGGGACTGAAGACCCCATTCTTGGCAAGGGAAAGCACCCCCAGAAAAAGAGGAAAACTAAAAAGTAAGCTGCATGGGTCGGAACAAAGAAAAGTCAGGTAGTTTATGTTTAAGCTAGCCATTGCTAGCAATCTTCCTGCCTTTTCTGAAATTCTAGCCTGTTGGAGATACAGCTTACAAATACCCCTGCTGAGTCTGTAAGTACTCTGAGGAAAAATGGTCATAGAAAAGGCTATGGCAAAGACTTAGATACATTAACTCAGTCATTTTCTGCCTAGTAAACAGGCAAAGCAGATACCCATTGTGGAGATTTGCATTTGCCTGGGGCAGAGATCAAGGGAGAAGCTCGAGCTCTGAGATATGGACAGAAGAGCTTATATCCCTTATTGCAGAGGAAGATCCTCTGTGATGCTGATGGGAGGAAAATTTCTCCCTCCCACCAATTCCTCAGAGGAGATTAATGCTGGTGGCCTTTTACTCCACAGGGAACTAGTGGAGTTTAACACCTCCCTAGGAATCTGTGTGTGTGATCTCAAGCAGGAGGCTCTCCCAATACAAGGCTGAGGTTTCAGATTTCTAATGCTACCCTTAAGGATAATAACAATAGGAGCTGATATGCTCAATCAGAGAAACTGCTGGTGTCTTTGTTCCCTCCCTCATCTTACATCTCTGGGCAAATAGACTTCAATAAAAGCAGAGTGCAGCAAACACTCAGGGCCATTGCCAGAAGCCCACACAGGGCAATGGACCCCTGAGCTCCCACCTTTAATTCTACTCTGTCTCATGTCTCTTTCTTTACTGTCATTTCTAATTCTATATTTCTTCAGTAGTTTTCCAGTTCCCACAGTTCTTAGTAGAACTTGCCCCCAGGGTAGGACCCTGACAGGGGTGTCGTAAGGGGGACAGCTTGGAAGATGCCCCCCTGGGTCATTCTCCCGTTGTTTTGAGTACAGACTCTGGCCTTCCTCCTGTCTATACTAGTCTCTGTAGCAAACAACTACTCCACCAAAGCCTTGGTTTGTACACCTTTTCACTCTTTACATGGCCAGGCTGCAAATTTTCTTCTTTTTTTGAGGTGGAGTCTCACTCTCACTGTTACTCTGGGTAGAGTGCTGTCATTTCCTAGATCACAGCAGCCTCAAACTCTTAGGCTCAAGCAGTCCCCTTGCCTCAGCCTCCTGACAAGCAGGCTACAAATTTGTCAACTATTCTGCTTCCCTTTTAATGAAATTCCATCTTTAAATAATATTATATAATAAGATGAAAGAAGATTAAGTAAACACATAGCTTTAATATTCTGCTTAAAGGCTACTTCCACCAGTTAGCCTAGTCCATTGCCCTTAAATCCCACCTTCCATGAAGTCCTCAGGCATGAACACAACTCAGCTAAGTTCTTGGCACCTTTGTAACAAGGCTCACCTTTCCCTCTAGGTTCTAATACCTGTGCCCCACTTCTGAGTGGTCAGAGTTACCTTTAAAATGCATATTTCTTCCAACATTTTGGTCTCAACCTTGTAATGAATCTAAAGGAGATGCAGGCTTTCTCTCTAGCTCTTGTTTTCTTCTGAGCCTCACCAGACTCTCACCAGTCCCTTCATGGCGCTCTAGGGAGTGTCTGGCCTCTATTACTGACTCCAAACTGCTTCCCTGTTTTCAGGTATTTGTTATATTCATAGCCTGTACGTTCTCAATGCCCATGTTCTGTCTTCGTTCATTTTGTGTCATCATAAGACACCAGAATGAGTATCTTATGAAGTTCAATTTCAGGACACCAACACCTGCTGTGGGCTCTCTTTTGGCATTATCTCCTGGTGAGAGGATGAGTTTGGTTGTACAAGTGAGAGAGCAGGGGAGAGCCAAAGTCCTGAGAAGACACAAATCCATTCAGGAAGGTGAGCTCTCACGATGTGATTACTACATAAAAATCCCACCTCACTTTTGCATCATGGATTAAGTATTTACTACATTAATTTTGGGGACACATTCAAACTATAGCAACATTGTTTTGCTTTAGTTATTTCTTATGAGAAGTATTTTTCAAAACAATTTTTGCCAGTGCCTATCAGTAAGTTCTCCACCCCTCAAGCCCTCTCATCTCGTCTTCTTTCACTATTTTCTGTTTTTGGTTTCCTATAGTTATAATGTGATAGCTACATATAGTTTATTGGGTGTAATATTTGGTATTGTCTGGGCTTTCTGGGACTCTTTTGGTATCTATCTTCTAGAAATCTTTCAGCTTATTAAAGTATTTCTTCTATTCTTTCTCCAAGTATTCCAGTTATACACATATTATATCTTATGGAAATCATCCTGTGGTTCTGGTTTTTTTTTCTTTTTCCTATCTTCCCTTTGTGTTTAGTTTGGAAAGCTTACATCGACCCATCTTCATGCTCATTAATTCTTGTCTTGGCTATATCAAGTCTGATGAACTCAAAGGCATTTGTTTCTATTAGTGTTTCTGATTTTGCCTATTTCCTATTAATTCTTAAGTTCCATTTTTCAACTTACATTAACTACCAATTCTTGCATCTGTCTACTTTCATTAGAGCCTGTATTAGTCTTCCTGGGTTGCCAAAACAAAACACCATAGATGAGGTGGCTGAAATAGAAATTTATCTTCTTGGTTCTGAAGCCTGGGAAGTCCAAGATAAAGGCTCTAGCCAATTCAGTTGTTAATGAGGGCAGTTTTGTCCTCACGTGGCCTTTCCTGAGAATAGAGAGAGGGCCATAGTACTGCTTCTAAGGACACTAACCCCATCCAATCAGGGTCCACCCTTTTGACCTCCTTTAACCTTAAGGCTAGCCCCTGTCCATAAGGACAGTCATGCTTAGGGTTATGAATTTTTGTGGAAGACACAATTTTCAGTTCAAAACAGAGCCCTAAACACATTTTCAGATTTTTGGCAGTTCTGATATCTGCATTGTGATATCCTGGATCTCATGCTTGCTTGTCCTCCAGGTCTGTTTTCTTCTCACCTGCGGGCCAAGCCTTGTCTTTAAAAGTTGGGTATGTCCTATCTAGTAATGGGGACTGGGGTTAACATCTCTAGCATGAAGACCTGTGTTAATCAGACTGGTATCTGGGCTTTTGATTTCTAGTGTTTCTACAGGTGCCAAAGGCTTCAAATTCTTCCAGCATCTTTGTGTTTGTGGTCTCTCCTTGTTCCCTGGAGAGTCCCCATCTCTTAGCTCCTTCAGCTATGATCATTTTACTGGAGTCCTGTTGATATCTGGTTAGATATGGGAGAGGAATGATCCCCAGTCTTCCAAGTAAATGCCAGTTAGTGAGTTTGTTTCTCTGGCCTGTGTCCCCCATAAGTTTCTTCTCACTTAGCTCTGCACCCTAGGAGAGGCAGGGCAACTAGAGTGGCTGGCAGGAGGAATACTCGTCTCCCCAGGCTCTGAAGAGGTGGCCTGTTATAGAGAAGGTACTGGAGTTTATTTCACAAGGATTACTTCCCCACCCTCCTTGCCAGACCCAAGAAGGAAGTCTTTCTTGGATCTTCTGTCTGAGAACCTAGTGGCATTCCTACAGATTAAAGCCCAAAGTGTGGGACTTCCCTAATGCTGCAGCCCCCAAGAGTTTCTCCCTCTCATTCCAGTTCACACTCAGATCCAAGGCATTTATTATGAGAGCTCCTTCTAGTTGGCAGCTCCAGCAGCTTCTAGTCCAGCAGCCAGATCTTGGCTGCAACCCCAGATTAACCTGTCTCTCCAGGTTTCAGGGTGGCAGTCGCTCTGCACATTTAGTTCTCTAACAGGTATAAGTCATTGGTTTTTAGCTTTTTCTCTTAAAGATCTTGAATTTCCTGCCATTATCCATATGTGTAGCTGAAATCAGAAGTTATAGAAGCCCCCACCAAATCTCAACTGGGACAAGTTCCCTAACACAAGTGTTTTATTTGGGAAGTGATCTCAGGAAGTAGGAATTAGGGAACAGAGAGAGACAAAGATGTTATAAGATTACAGCATCATTGCCACTGCCTTAGACATTTGGGTCTAGCTTCTTGCTGTGATAAATAGGGGAGAAAAGAGGTAAAATTAAATATGTCACTTTTTGAATCAAGAGATTGATCTATCCATTCTTCCACATGTACAAATATGTGTATATTTCTATCAGTTCGAGGTGACAGATATTGAAGCTGTCCTGTAAGCCTCTCACACGTGCTGTCTCATTCTGTTCTATTGAGTATGTGAGATAGAACGTGCTATCCACCTTGAGGGAGGGAGCAAGGCTGTGATCTCAGGATCGGAGGGTCTTACACCCAGCAATATAAGCAGCACAGAAGAAAGTCAGGATTTGAACCTGTGCCCTTCTCACCAGGGACTCCAGACTGTAGTGATGCTTCCCCTTTCCAGAGCTGTGTTATACAGTCTCATCCCAAGTAACTCCCCCTTACAACAGAGCCATGGCCTATGTTTGTGTAGTTGGTAACACTGTGACATACTACCTAGAACTGAGCTCCCTGAGGTAGGAGTTTCTAGTTCATCTACCCACATGGTCCTTTGTCAAGTAAGACAGAGGAGATGTCTAATTCCCACATAGATACCTTTATGGTCTTAAGTGGGAACCCCTAAATTTCCCACCTTTAAGCCTAAGGCTGGCTTCCAGACACACACTTGAGTCATTCCCATGTGAGGTCTGAAATATGTTCCTTAGAACCTGTTTTTGGAATCTGACATTGGTCTTGTCCTCTGAATCCACTCACTCATGAATACTCCAAACGTTAGAAATATTAGGAATGGTGTTAAAGGTGGAGATAGGAGTGTACAACATGATCTGAACTCATAGTCAAGATTGTGTACAAGTACTTAGTAAAAATGTCTGTAACATCAAGATCAGTGGGAACCACACCATGCCTTCATGGTGGCCTTCATGGTGTGGGGCCTTTATGATGAGGGCCCCACACTCTCCTGCCCACGAGACACCTAGATCTTGATTTTTGTGAGGACTGAGAGTCTGAAGGGGCCCTACGGGCTAGAACTTCACTGCAGAATACAATCCGGCATATGAATAATTCACATATAGACATCTGCAGGAATTGCATTTTAATGGAAATTCAGACACATGTTTGCCAAACTCCCCATAAAAGCTTAGTACAAGTCTGCTGCATCTCTCAGAAGCCCTGTAACTAAGATTCTGCAGAACAGGAATAGTATATATCTTGGCACCTCTCCCACGGCAGGGGTTTAACATAGGCTTATCGGTTAGTGGCCTCGTTGTGTGCAAACAAAGCCTTGGAGGGCTGTACAGGGACACCTAATTGTGTGCACTCCTTAAAGAGTGAGCAACGGGCTGTAACTGAGGGCTGGGAGTTAGAAGTTCTGTCTTTGAGCACTATCCAATTGACCCTTGAACGTGGTCTTGAACTGTGTGGGTCCACCTATACGTGGATGTTTGCAGGTTGCCACGCCTACCTATATAGAGGCTGACATTTTGTATAGGGAATTTCCATAGGGAGACGGTGGGACTTCAGTCTGCAGGACTTTGGTATTCATGGGGGTCCTGGAACTAATCTCCCACATGTACTGAGGATGACTTCACTTGATCCTTATGGTTTTTTGCCCTCATGTTCAATTTCAACACCCAAACTACTAAGGTACCCAGCATTGAAAGCATTGCATAAAATACAAGAAACACGGCCACATCTTCATCTGCCTTTGACCTCCCTGCAATACTTAGCTCTGATTCTTTCACAAAGTAGGAATGCCTTAAATATCTGCGGGATTGAATTGCAAAGCTGGCATCAGCTCCTACCAAGAAGGAAAGGTTCTCATCGTGTTTTGGCAAAGCCAGTAGGGAGAGACATGCATAAAGCTTCCATTAGGAGAGGGCTCAAGGCAGTGTACATTAGGATTCGGGGAGAGAGGAAGCCTGCAGCTTTCATCCTGTACCTAAATTGAGACACTCCATTACAGGCAAGGGAGCTATGGCTTCATCAGACAGGGAAAGTGATAAAGATGGGCCAGCTGTGCGGTCCTCGCAAGGTGTCCCCTGGTGCTGAAAGGAAGCTTGTGGCTGCAGACTGTGCCCTGAGCTCAACAGAATTCATTCTTTATGGGGAGGAGGAAACCCAGCTTCATTTGTCATGATACAACATTAATTCAGCTCCTTTTTACAGAGAACAAAATCCCATCCGGTTTTAATTCCAGTTCTGTCACTGTGTAGCCATGTGAACTCTGGGAATTTATTTCACTTTTAGAGGCCCACTGTCCCGCTCACGCTTGCCTGGAGTGCTCCAGATGGCACAGAGCAGCACCTTCCATAGCAGTTGCTTCATGCTAAGAAGTCAGTTATTTAAACTGGAACCAAACTCTTACCTTCAATTTCATCTGTAATGTCATTAAAATCTCTCAAGTTTAATGGCAAAATCCATACTTAGAGCTATAGGTTTTGCTTATCTACTCACATTTGTGTGTATTGTAGGCTCTATAATTGGGAATGTTAGATCTGTGGTGTCCAGGCTGCAGTATGTAAGTTCAGATGTTTCAAAGGTCTTTGTTTATCATCCTAAAAACCATTAGAAGTATGCTACCTTCCTTCCCCATTATAGATAAGTGAGGTTTAAGAGATAAGGTGGCTTGCAGCAATTTACATAGCTCTTCTATCACCAGGGAGATTTTAATTATGTCTTGTCCCAGTCTGCCCCTGAAACGGCACTGAATTTTCCCCTTGGGGCAAAGATAACTTTAATTGAAATTGATCTTCAGGTAATTTCTTACATTTGACCAAACTGTCAAGACAAGTAAATTCAAGCCACTTCTTTCTGAGCCAGTAAGCTATAAGGACAGGGCATCGAGCACGAAGGGATCTGGAATCAAGCTGATTTTTATGCGAGTTTCAAGCAAGATATGATACAAGCAGCCTGATTCTTAATGATCCTATGTACAAAACAGGAATATGTCTTTGTCTTGCATTTGGGAGGATTAGATCTAGAAGTTTTCTTTAAAACATTTTAGAGGTATTAAAACAAAAGAGATGCTATTCCTTTCCTTCTCCATCCCTCATTTTCTTCAAAGGAGCAGGAATGGTATACCATTGGTACAGCCTTAGCTCTACCATCAGCACTGGTTTATTAGACAAGAGGCAAAATACTACTGAAGTCAACTTTTACCTTTCCCCTCCCCAGTGTTTGGCAGAGCCAGAAGGCAAGAGCAGCTCCTGGCTTGTAGAAAACAGCTATCCAAATATGTGAATGTCTTTCCTATAGTTCCAACTGACCCACCCCAGTCCCTACTTCAACTGTGAGCAGCTGGTTACAACTATAGGGGGCTGCAGATGGTGTTGGAAATGGTCAGGGTTTGATTCAGTTTAGAAAACGTGTATTGAAGACCCTGCTATTCCCGTAAGGAACCCACAATTTGAGGTGATGAGTATGTAAATAGGTAGCTAAAATGCAAGGCCAAGAAATCTAGAATTACATGGAAGTTTCACTGCGGGCTGATCTTCTTTGAAAGGTTTAGTTTGGACAACTGATAATGGCTCACGTACCCTATCCTGAACTGGAGCAACTGGTCTCCCTGTCTCAAAACTCCAGGGAGCATCATTCTTTGACCTTTTCTCCCTCTTAAGATTTTATCGTTAAGGATGGACATGAAGTTTGGCCTCTTCCTAGAATTCCATTTAGGATTTTGCGGGGACACTGGAGCAATGACATCAGTTCCTAGGAAATGACCCTTCTTGGAGATGCTTGTTATCTGGGCAGAACATAGGGGCAAACAGCAGATTCCAAGTCTTTCTTGGGCACCAGCTTTTGCTTGATGACTTGAGCAGGACAGTTCTAAGTGGCTTGGAAGAGTCTGAGGTTTCAGCAACCCCCAGTCAAATGCCCTGATCTTTCAGTCCTCTGAGTATCGCCCTATGTTCTTCCTAGCATAGAACTCCTTTACCCATAGTGTCCATTTGGGAAGCTCTTCACCTTTTACATTTCAGTTCAAGCTTCACCTTCCCTAAGTCCCAATGTACCTTGCAGGCATTGTCAGTGAAGGACTCAGTGTTGTGACTGCCCAGTCACTTGCCTGTCTGCCCCTATGGACTAGGAAACACTTAAAGGTCATGTTTGTCTTAACTCCTTGGTTCACAGTAGGGGTTCAAGTACTGTTTAATGATATGACAAATGATAGTGAGAAATTTGTTTCAAGTGCTCCAGTTTAGAGTCAGAATTAATCCACCTAAATTCATGCCCTGGGGGGAAACTGCCAAACAGCATCTCCTGTTGGGTGAATGTTATTTCTAGCATGGAAAATGGCTTTTCCAGAAGAATCTCAAGTTAGAAAGAGTAGGTCTCATGCTTAACTCTGACCTAATCCCTTTCACCAAAGCAGGGTCTAACTGCCACCATGGCTTGTCTCTGTCCCATTGTTGACCCGTATTTTAAGTGATGAGTGAGAAACTGTTTTAAAAGTACAGCCAGAAAAACCACTAAGATCAGGGTGGATTGACTTGGAGGACTTCCATAAGCTTCCGACCCCACTCTGCAGAGGGCCACGAGGGTTTGGAAAGATGGTGTGCAAGAAACACACACCATGCGCCACTAGTTTCAGGAATCAGCACCCAGGAGGAGCAGAGATAAGGCTTTCCAAGCCCCAGGTATTTGGAGGAAGATGTTGACCCAGGGCTAGCTTGTATCTAGTTGAGGCAAAGGAGGATAGTTACTTCTTGAAAGACAGCCAAGACACAGTCAAGATAACTTCTATCCCCACTTTCCATCCTGGGATGAGCATCATTCACGTGCTCAACAGTAGTGAGAAGGTCAGGGGAGCTGACTCAGATGACACCCTCAGTTTAAATCAAGTAGTGTTTAAAAGGATTACGAGGCTTAAAAGGATTGAAGGTAGGAACTACATCATGTCTATACTATCTGACTCCCTGTCAGACCAAGGAGCCTCCCCAGGACACAGCTTCCTTCAGCCTGTCACCCACACAATCCAGGTAGAATTTCTACACACAAGACTGAAATGCGCATGGGTCACCTCAACATGGAAATTCTGGGGCCAATGTTTCATGGGTCTTATTACCTTCTCTTCATTTAGTAACAACAGTACCTGGTTGTTACCTCAATTCCCTCAAGTCAAGGAGAAGCCCCACATATCAGGGATGTTCTATAAAGATGTGACACCATATTTATACCTAACTCCCATTTGGCAGAGACAGCCACAGAAGCTATGAGGAGACAGAAGTCTGGTTATTCTCTTAGGCAGGCTCAGGTCAGCCACGGCCCCAGGATCTTGAAGTCTCTTAATGAGGACACTCCAACATTGAAGGCTCCCATCTACACAGACCTACCCTGCCCTATGGTAGGACACATTTTATCTCCTCTCATCTGTCCACTCTTACTGGCCTGTTTTTATTTCAGCATAAGTTGCCAGTTTCTGTCACTCCTGACCCATGTCTGGTGGCAGAGCAGCTAATGCAGTTTGCATTAGGTGGTTCCAACTCCATTTCATCTCTTCCTAAGTTCTCTCCCCCCAATTTGTCTGCCTTCCCTCCTCCTGATCTCAATGTGGTAGTGAAAGTCTCTGATCTCTGACCTCTTTCTTCCCAAAGCGGCACATCTGGGTGCAGAGTTAGCCCCAAGGAGTCCTGACTCTACAGATCTTGCCATGCAAACCTGGGCCTGAGTGTAAGATCCAAATGCTGGTGTTGCCAAGATAGATAGACTCTGCTGTTTGTCTGAATAAGATTTAAAATTTTGTTTTAGTTTAGTGAGTTAAAGTGTTCCTGGGATATCAGCATTTTTATTTCCACTTTGTCTTGTGAACAGAATTATGCAAGTACATGTCTGTGGGAATCCTTCCTCTGCAACCAAAAGTTCAGTCTTTCAGAGGTCCTGGTTCCTTTTCCTGAGTGTCTCATTTCAAAAAAATAAGGTTATATGTGTCTGTGGTGTTAGTCTGCAGTTATGTGAACTTTGACCAAAATGAAGTAACTTCTGTGTGTAGATGTGGGAATCAGGTTTGTAGTGTAGTTTGACCAACAAGCCCTTCCAGAAATACCTGGCCTAGAGTCCAAGTTCCTTAAACCCATCAAGGTTAGGGTTAGCAATAGCTTGGTGGTCGGTCCACCCTGGATGTCTGGCACCAGGCAGGCTCAGAGCTCGGATTCTGGGGGTCTTGTTGACCACAGTCCAAGATCCTGTGTCCCCTTTTTCCTGTGCTACTGATGACCCTATTGTTACTTGGTGGTTCAGAACAGAATACCTACCAACCAAAGATTACTATCACCTGAGCCCTGCTCAGGCATCGATAGAAATCACTGAAGCCAGTTAGACAAGTTTATCCCAGTTTGTAAAGTATAAGTTGTAATCATACAGTGTGCCTGCATGATTTTCCCTTCCTTTGTTTCTGTTCTTGTAATTATTAATGATTACTTGAGGCACCTTGCTTTGAATAACTCAAATTAAGTTTATGCATTAGGTCCTGCCTCTGCCTGTAGGAATTAGAAACATCACTTTCTACACTGAGGCTTGCCAGTAGCCTTGTCACAGGTGGTGGGGCAGGGGAAGGAGTAACTACAAAAATTTGGATTTCTGAATCTGAACTCCACACCCAACAGTTCACAATTGTATTATTTACTATCAGCCTGGGAAATGAGGACATTACCTTTGGGCTTGGATTTGACAGAAGAGATGTAAATTATACATAGTGGTGGTTCCTGCCTGATTCTTAATAATCAGGTAGGCTGCTAGGGCTCCATGGTCCTACTGTGTGCCATTTAGGAGGCATTTGCCCACTGGGTGCAGCTCCAATATGAGGCTGGTGAGGTCAGAGAAAAAGGAAGACAGTACAAAGGAGTGAGGCTGATTGAGTCTGGCTTTCAGATCAGTATAACAAGTTAAGTGGCCTGATAGCTGCAAAACTGGATTACCCTAAGACAGGGAGTTAGAAGACAAACACACACCGAGGCAAACCTACAAGATCCAGGGGTGGGCAACTTTATTGTTCTCTGCCACAACTTGGAAGAGTTGTCTCAGGCCACGCATTAAACACACGAACGCTAATGAAAGCTGATGAGCAAACAAAAGGTCCTTGCATATTTTTCCTGATCTCCAACTCCTCACAAAATCAGCACATGGCCATGGACCACAGGTTGGACACCCCTTTCATTTTAACACACAGAACAAGTGAAGTGAATCAGTGAAGTGGATCTTCAGGTAACAGAGACTCTGAGTCCTTGATACCCTCTAGTAAAATGCTAGTTTAGGGTGTCCAATGAGTGTCCCTTGGCAGGTGATAGTTCAACTTTAATTACCAACAAGACCAAGCAGACAATCCTATCAGGTGAGGAGCAAGGAAGAAAACCAGCAGCCAGCTTTACACACCCCCGCTGATAAGCTTCCTGCAAAAGGGAAGCTGCGCTCAGGAGGAAAGGCCTTTCCATCCTGCGGCTCCAGTTTCTCAGCCACCTCCTTTGGTAGCAGGGTCTATAGGCTCCTTGGTTGGGAGGAGTCACAGTGTGAGGCTGTGTCACATGCACCCACCTGGCTGGAAACCTTGGACCCCATCCCCAGAGCTGCTTCCACTGGAAACAACTCTGCCAGGAGGAGAGAGCAAGCTGGGGGCAGACAAGACCTCGTGCTTCCTAGGCTCCTGAGTCAAGGACTCTGACCGCCTCGCCTGCCATTCAGCCCCCAAAATGTTCTTGACATCAGATGATGTCCAGTTGCCCATGTTCTGTAAGCCCTTTCTGGAAATCGCCAGAGCACGTAGATGGTCTTTGCACTATAGCAAAATGCTACTTCTGAATACAAGCACAAGACCCACTTTTTCCAACTTGAACTCTGACTTTAGTGTCTCCTCTAAATACTACTTTTTTTTATCCAACTTTGTACTTAAGTGTTGAGCAAACTTCACATAAATCAACTTCAAAAAAACTAGCTTAAAAGCAAAGAAGGGGGCAAGTGAATTGTGACTTTTGTTCAAGGAGGCACTTGCTGTGCTGCCTTGAACAAAAGAAACATGGTTGGAAAAGTCAGTAAGATCAGCAGTGGGTGGTTCTGAGTGGCCGCCACTGGCTTCAGGATTGTGGTCCAGATGGAGCAGAGATGACCAAGCCTCTCCCATCCTCAGGGTGTCTGGAGGAAAAGATGCTGCTGATCCAGTCCTAGCCTCTGCACTGCATGGGGCACACATGAAACCATCACCTCCAGAGGCCAGTAGCTCAGGCTCAGCCCCTGCAGATAAGTTTCACCCCCCGCCTGCATCTGGGGAAATGCACTGCACACAGAACTGTGGTGACAGCATCAGACGTGCCAACCCAGGACAGAGACTCCAGCAGTACATACACCAGATTTCACAAAAGAACCCGAAAACAGAAGTCCCTCTGCCATGTCTTCATCTCATTGGAGGACCTAGAAACTTCCCAACCACACAGCTTCCTTTGACCTCCCACCCACACAGGGCACAGACAATAGCCAAGTGCACATGGGTCAGAGTTCTAGATTTGTTTTATGCTTGAGTCTTCAGAAGTAACATCTTGCCATCATGCAAAGACCATCTATGTGGCACAGTGCTCTGGCAGTCATAAGGCTTGCCAGTAGCCTTGTTACAGGGGGTGGGGCAGGAACAGGGGAAGGAGTAACTACAAAAATTTGTATTTCTGGCCATGTAGTCACTAGTCCTGTTAACATCACTCCCCAGTCGAGGGAGAGTCCCACACCCCAGGATCTGCAACAACTCTCACCATCATCACTCATCTTCAACCCTGCAGCCTGGCACAGACCACCACAGAAGCTGTGAGGAGACAGTCTCCATCGCTTTCTGAGGCAGCACTGGGGTCAGACATGAGGAGCTTAGCAAAGCCTTGTAATGAAGAAACACCAGTATTAAAGGCTCAGATACACACTGTCCTGTCCTCGATAAAGGATGCTGCTGCTTTCCTCGTGTCCTTTTTCACACACTTCACCGCATTTAATTAAGTGCTGCCACCCCACGGGCAGAGTGGCTGGTGCCCATCTGGGCTTAGCCAGGTAGGACTCATTCCTGGACCCCTTCCTAAATGCCTTCTCCCTAAGCTGCCCCTTCCCTCATGCTGTTCTGTGCGGACATAGGAGAACGTCTGTCCTCAATCTCATCACATAGACCCACATCCGGACCGAGGGCTGAGACGCCTCCGAGCAGTACCAAGACTGCGGACCTGAGCGCAGAACCTGGGCAAGACCGAGAGGGAAGTGCAAGATCCCACCCCGCACTGCTCATGCTGCCACAGTGCACAGACGTGTCTTGTTTTACAAAAGATGCACCACACTTGCTCTCCTGGGCGGGCAGCATTTTTGCAAACACCTTCCCACTTCCATTTACATGGTAACAGATTCGGTAGAGTCCCAGTTCCTCTGCAATCACAGTATCAGCCGGCCACATTCTCTCTCAGGGATATCTACCCTTCCCTAAGTGTTAGTTTGGGGAAAACCTTTTGGACTGGTGTTGGGAGTCTGATCTTGTCAACCGAGGCTTGTAGAAATTGGAAGCACCTCTTCAGGTCTGTACCTGAGGTCGGTCTGAGTCACGACGCCCTTTCTGCCTGTGCCATCTGATCTTCCTATCAGACTGGAAGCCAGAGCTGGCCTCCAGGAGCAGGGTCTCAAAGTCCATCAAGGGTCTATGGTCTAGTTCCTGTAGGAGACTCCCATGAGATCCAGGAGGTGGGACTGTCGTGCAGCTTGACTATGATGAAGTCACTTGGTATTTCTAGAATGACACGATTTAACAGGAATTTTTCTAGGTAGGAGCTAAGCTACCTCTAGATCAGAGCCTAGGTTTATGCACTGCCTGCCTTCAGCACCCACATGTGCATGTTTGTCTGCGTTCGGGCTCCAAAGAGCCAGAGGCGCTTCCTTGAAGGTCTTGTAATTAGGACCTGGTACCTGCAATTCACCCAGTATCCAGCCAGCAAGTGGAACCAGGAAGGGCCTCATCAGCCTTGTGGTCAACTTGGCTCTTGGCTTCCACACAGTTTCTAATCAAGAAGATGCCATTATGTGTCTTTGTCATAATCCACATACTTTGAAACTGGATACAATGTGCCAGATGAAGTCACCAAAAGCTGCAGTCAGGGACACTCATGTTCTGGTATCCACATTTCCTGCATACATCTGTGCACCACTACTTAGTTGTTTCCATGGTGACTATTACAGATAAAGTTGCGATGAACATGGAGTACAGATGGCTAAGATGACGTGAGTCCAGGGGGCCCTTCAGGGAGGCTAGGGGAGCGGCGAGCAGAGAGACGTATGAGCAGGAGGGTCCTCATGCTGAGGGACGTCTTCACAGAGCTCTGGTGTCCCAGTCTTCAGAGGACAGTCACCTGTGTTCTTAAGTGCTGTTTGCCCCCTTATTTCAAGGATGAGCCCAGATTCAGCAGGGAGAAGCAAGACTCAGATGTCTAGGTGGAGAGATGCTGCTGACCAGACATAGCCTGTATGTCTAGACGGGGCAAGTGAAAATTTCCTGAGAGGCCAACATCTCAGACACAGGTAGTGGGACACCGTCCTGCCTCTGGGATGAGCAGAACTGCTCCGTGTGTGCTGGGTAGGCCAACTCAGACATAATAGGCATTTATCAAATGCTATATTTACTTGGTCTCATAGGGGGATCTAGGCCAGGAAATACTTTGATGTTTTCATCATCTCATCGAGGGGCCTAGAACTCTCCCAAGTACACAGCTTTCCTTATTCTCACCAAGTATTCACAGTCCACAGCCAAGTATATGTGGTCGCCTTGAAGCAGAAGTTCCAGGCTCTCGTCTCACTTGTCTTATATTCTGTCCATGCTGGCATCTGAACTGCTGTTAATGTTTCACTCCAAGTCAAGGGAGAGCATCACACACTAGGGGTTGTTTCACAAAGATGTTGCCTCTGTGCTTTCCCTTTCCTCAACTCGAGATCAACAAAGATAGCCACAGAGCTGTGAGCAGACTGCGGTCTGGGTTGGCTCTGAAGTGTTGAGAATGATCTTACCAGTCTCTCGCAATGAGGACACTCCAATGTTAAAGGCTCACCCCTGTACTGACCTGTCTCCCGTGTCCTCTCAAGTAGCAAGTCTTAGTGGCCTGATGCATTTCATTTCAGAGAAGCTTCCCACGCGCTGTTCCTCCTGCCCCACACCCATGGCAGAGCCGTCGCTGCATCTTCGGCTTAGGTAGGTCAGCCCTTCTACTCCATCCCTCCTTAAACCTTCTCCCCCTGCCAGCTTTCAGTCCCCTCGTCCTGGCCCCTGTGTAGTCATAAGAATCCTTCCCCTCTGTCCTCACTGTTCCCATCACAAAGCAGTGCATCTGAACTGACAGATGTGCGGGCTGGAGGAGCCCTGAGCCCGCACACCTGACCTTGAAAACTTGAGTCCAGAAAGCAAGTGAGAGATTAACCCTGCACAGCTAATGATACCATAGCCGATAAACACACCATTTGTCTGGAAAATGATTTTAAGATCTTTATTTTAAATGTACCCAAGGGTACCCTGAGTTTTCAGCATTTTTGCAAGCAATTTATATAAAGATAATTGAGGAAAGTCTGACTTTCCTCCATAAACACAATTTTAGTCTTTGATAGTCTCTTCCCTAGATACCTGTTCTGCCTCCTAAAGTGTTAGTTTTGCGAAGAGATGCTTTGGACCTGTGCTCATTATCTGCAGTTACGTGAACCTTGACATTCAAAGATGATTAGAAGTATTTTCTTATGTCTATAAATAGATTGCTCCCCATGAATCATGATTCTGTTTCTGGTTGTCCCTGATCCGATGTCCTCAGCACTAGGCTCGTGGGAAACAAGAGGGCAGCACCAAGGACAGGCCTGGATGCTTCTCTGGACCACTCAGGGGCTCAAACTGGCCATAATGACTATCACAGAAGGGGGAAGGCCTGCTGCTGCCAAGTCTCACAGGGATCCCTGAGCCCCCACATTCTCAATGTTTCTGTAAGAAACTAATGAAGGTTCATCTTCAGAGCAAATAATGGACAGGTGACTCAAAGCATTCCACTTCTGAGAAAAAAAAAAATCCAAGCATCGTAGAGTCACCTTGAATTCTGTCCTCGGTCCTTGCCACTTTTATTATGTGGCCAAATAGGTCTTAGGTTAGAACAAACCATTCCTTCAATACTGCAGCCAAGCCAGGGCTTTAAGAATAGAGCATTTCTAGGGTAGTAGCTTTGGAAACGAAGGCAGGATCAAACCTCACGGTCATAGGGCTACAAGGCCAACCTGAGGGAGACTGCAGGTGGAAGGACTGAAGGACACAACCAGGTCGTAATACCTCTTCAACACACTCGCTTCCTCTCAAGATTCAGCCCACTGTTCCCAGAGGAAGACAAAGGTGTGAGAAAGTTCTGCTGTCCAGCTCCCAACCCCTCAAAGGTTCTCCTTCCCAAGAATCACTTCTGCCAACATGACTCAGAGCAATGAGAACCTATATGACAATGAAGCTGCATGTTAACTGAGGGATATGGAGTCCTGGATCCCTCCTAGACAAAATAGTTTCAATAACTTAAAAGTGGTTTCGTTAATGGGCGGCACCTGTGGCTCAGTCGGTAAGGCGCCAGCCCCATATACTGAGGGTGGCGGGTTCAAACCTGGCCCCAGCCAAACTGCAACAAGAAAATAGCCGGGCGTTGTGGCCGGGCGCCTCTAGTTCCAGCTACTCAGGAGGCTGAGGCAGAATTGCCTAAGCCCAGGAATTGGAGCTCATTGCTGTGAGCTGTGTGATGCCACAGCACTCTACCCAGGGCAATAAAGTGAGACTCTGTCTCAAAAAAAAAACAAAAGTGGTTTCATTCCGTTAAGCCAGGCTAAAGAGGTGGAACACAGATTGTAGACCCTGAGTGCAGGAATTCCCTGAGGGCATGAGTTTCACCCTCCATAGCACCCAGGCCCCCGCGTCACTGAGGTCAGTGACCAGACTGTGTCTTTGCTCATAGATAACTGAGGCCCCAGAGCCTTTCCCCTCTCGTAGTTCTGGTCTCACACTCCAACATACAGCAATTGAGCACCACTAAGGGAACAGGCAATGCAGAGCTGGTCACACCAGAGAACGAGCAAGGGCCACGGTTCACGATGGTGCCAGAGACCAGTTCCTGCAGCAGGCTCCTGGGACAACTAGGCAGATGGGCCCCACAGAGCTCCAAAGAGGAAAGCGTCAACTGCTCTTTCTAGAATGACCAAGTGAGATTGGTCCTAGAAATTGTTTTTACACTGTGAGACAAACCTTCTAGTATAAGGCTAGTCATTCTTAAATTTGGTGAGACCCTGCTCCCAACCTGCACATGTGTGTGCAACTCCAAGAAATATGGTGTCCCCACAGAGTCCTTGGTCACGGAATCAGCATAGGTACTATCTCCATATCATAATCATAACGGATTATTATTCAGCATGGTTCATTTGTATCAAGATGCTATAGGCTTTTCTTCTTTGAAATATAGAACGATTTTTACCTTTCAAAGAGGTTAGGGGTACATTGATAGGGGTATGTCAGTCACCACTAAATCAATATCAGAAGGTGTCCCCATGGAAAGCTCATCCAGTAACCTATCTATATGCCACACAATGGTTTTCCAGTTAGGTAGGAGCAAATGGCCATTATGCCAATACCTACCTAGATAATAGCACAGAACAGGGACTGTGCTCTGTGTGGATGATGTAGTTCAAATGGACAGGGGCTTTCGTTTGCTGACTTCAGAATAGCCTCTCAGCTGAGAAGCTACATGCAACCTGCAGGCATAGTAACTTTTCAACAGAGTCAGAGAAGATCAATATTCAGGCACAGAGGGGGAACAGTCAGCACAATGACAACCAAAGCAATGGTCATGGAGTATTTCCCGGAGCAACATTCAGCTTCAAGTGGTTCCAAGTCACACGAAAGCTGTTTCACCGAGCCTTGTCTCATGTCCAGGTAAGGCCGGCCCTAAATCCTAGTGAACATCTCCATGTACATGACACCTTGTCCCTGAAGTTCAACCTGGAAGATCCAGGGCTGGCTGAGCCAAGTGTGTTGATTTTATCTGGTCCATTATTAATTGGCTGGGGCACAAAACGTCCATAGCAGAGAGGTCCCTCTACTCTCAGGCAGTACTATCCTCTGACATGTGATCAAACATCTTTCTTACCCTCATTGTAGAAACAAGTCACTTTCTATACACACTTTCTGTATACTTACTGATTAACGGAGCAGTTAGGAGTACTGACTTTCTAGCCACAAAAAGCCACTGTTCTCTGAATTTGTCACGCCAGGCTTTCCTTATATCTATGCTGTCTTGTTAGACTACAAATAGCCACCTTGTATCTGTCAAACCTTCCTGAGTGACCAAGGGAAAAGAAGGTGGTCCAGGACAGTGTCATCCCATCACCTCCCTGGTGTTCCTCCAAAGGAGCATGCCTCCACAGGACACCTGCCCTGTTCATGCAACGTGTCTTTAGAGGGTGTCTCCACCTCAAGACCTAACCTCTGCCACACCAGAGCTACTGAAGGCCCTGAGATTCCCTGTAAAGGGTGAAATGTGGAAAGGAAGGTATCTCTGGTCTTTGATTCAAGAAGGCCAGCTCCCACTGCCCCAGAGCTTTGTGCTGGCCGCACTTCCTTATGAGGCGTCAGAATGTTTAATTCAGTTTATATGAGTTCACCCTAAATTCTAATTAAAACTAACTTAATCAACTTGACTCTATATGTGTGTCTATTTTTAGAAGTCTTTAAAGCATCTGCCAACACTGCAACAGGTCCCAACAGGATCTGGGACCACCTTCTGTACTGAAGTTTGAGGTAGCCTTGTTGCACAGGGTAGGGGAGTTCTTACAGGAATTTGGGCTTCTGAATTCAGACTCCCCCAACAACAGGAGTTTTCTGTTGAGTTGTTTACCATGAGTCCAGGCAGAAAAGCTGAGAGGAAAACCAGGACAATTGATTAAACCTTTTCACATAATAGCACATGCCCTGTCTGAGCACTTAGAATATGTCTTCAATGGTCTGAATCAGCCTGTCTACTCAGGCTGTCTAGGAGAACTGGGAGAGACACAGCACTTACTCCTGTTTTTGTCACTCGTTAGGACAAATTAGGATAGAAAAAGTCAGGCTCAAAGACAAAGATAAGTGTGGAAAGCTTAATCTAGTCCCTGCTGATAAAAACTAGACGTGGACTTTGAGAAGTGACACTCCCTGGTCTTTAGGACTTCCTATACCATATCCCAGCACTCTAGAACCTGCTTCCCAAAAGCCCCATGATGCGTTCATTTGAGAGGGAAATCATTCCATAGGCTAAAAGACACATATAGCTGAAAAGGTCCCTAGAGTCTTCATTATTGGGAAATTATCCAGTGCTTTCTGAGGAGAAATCCAAGGTTAGAACCCTAGGTTTTCAAGTGGGATAGATTACAGTGAAAACTATGTGAAGCTATGGAATATGTTGAATATTGACAAAGTGTTCAATGCTAGTTTTAGAGATAATACTTAAATCACAAGACATTTTCCTGGTTCCCCAACTTGGAGGGGATTCAAAGGGTGACCCTGCCACATGGATAAATTATGTGAACTTCAAAGAATTTCACTCAAGGAAAAATGAACATTCCATATGTGGGTCCTAATTAAGGAAATAGTGTAACATGCAGCACTGAAGGACAAGGGTCTATGGGGATGCAGAATATTGCACTTGCCCTCCAAGACAGAACTCACTTGCAATCAGTTACCCAGGCTAACTGGGTAATTGGATTAATTGGTGTTTTGGGAGACCAAGGGTAGAGTCTTTCTTTGAAGATGAACACCGTTGAGTTATCCTTTGAGCCTGGAGCCACTCAGCAGATCCTCAGAAACAAGGTCTGAGCAGGGAGATTGAGTTCAGCTATTCCCTTCCTCTGAGCTTCTCTCCTGCCACATTATTCCCTTAGCTGGCCTTCATTGAAAGAAAACTGGTACCATACCTGGTAAACAGGCACAAAGGTAATGACTTTCTGACAGAAGGGAAGGAAGGAAAGCATCAGAAGTCAGACAAGACCAATACCTGCATGATCAATAGACACAGGTCATCTGTTCAGACTCCAAAGTCTACAACATGCCACTTAGAAGGCACCTTCACCCATAAAGATGCAGTTCCAATGTGAGCATGGAGAGGGAAGAGAAAATGCTCCCTTGCTTCTTTGGTCTTTCCTAGCTTGAACCTGGATTTCAGGTCAGTAGACGGAAGAGGTCATCCTGGTACTCTACCAGAAGAGCGCATTGGGAACTAATCCTATACCTGCAAGGTGAAGGAACAAAAATGGATAGTAGCCCACAGGAAGATGCAGAGAATAATGTTAGTTTATAGTATAGTTCATTGTCCTGTATAGTTCATTGTCCAATTCTTACATGTTCTAACACTTATCACTGTGTCCTAGGTGTTCATTAAAATAGGATATAAAAATGTTGTTAAAGTGAAAGTGCCTAAAATCACAAAAACTTTGAAATATACATGAGCCTGCATACCTGCGCATGCAATACGTGTGAGCCCAGGGACACACAAGGCCCAACTCTCTACAACCTGTGTTGCCACTGCCAATTAGACAGTTGTCCTTTATTCAGATAAATATTGTTAGACAAAGTGAGGTGCACCTGGTTTGGAGCATTTTCATACATGTTTTTATTTTGTTTACACGGCACAGGACTTATTTGTTGAAGACCTTCCCCTGCAACCAGAATGACAGTGATGCAGTCTCTTCCAGGGGTAGCCAGTCCTTCTGAGTGTTTTGGAAAAAAACCAGACTCTCTGGACCTGTGTTAGAAGCCTGCAATCATGTAGACCTTGACACATGTGATTTAAACCACGTTCTGATGTCTATCACTCCTTCTCAAGGGACAGTTCCATTGTTGGGTCTTCCCTCATCTCCCCAGCACTTTAATCCCAGGAGTTGGGCCCAGGCAGGCGTGGCTGTTCTTTCTGGCAGACTTGGAACTGCAACTGACCGGGGACACTACCATGGACAAGTGCCTGTCCCATCCAGCCAGTGTGCAGTAACTTTGAGAAGGAAGCCAGGATCAAAAGCTCATACTTCCGCACATGACAAATCCTTACAAGTGTGTACTCAGAGCAACCATTGACCACATCATGAAGGTCACAGGGTGTGCCACTGCTCTGGATCTCAGCTCAGCAGCCACATGTGGAGGGAACATGGCTCACACATGCTTTGTGCCCATCAAGCCTGCAGAACAAGTTTTCCACCTAACAGTTTAAGAACTGGTGAATCTACTTCAATGGCTGCAAAGATTTCATAGATCTGATGAGTATAATACAGGAAAACTTCTGTCACGTCTTGTCTCAGCTGACCCACCTTCCTGATAATCTCACAAGACTTGCAGGGTCCTTCTTCAACATCCCCACATCCTGACATGATCACGTTTAAATTCCTGTAGATAATACAGGAATTTAAGATTACAAGGCAGTTCTCTTGCCTTCCAGCCCTCAGGCCCGCAAATACTCCAAGATTTAGTCCTGCTTATAACTCAGCTAATTATACACATCTCCATGAAAACCTGTTTGTCATGCCCCAGTAGAAGCTTTAACATTAATAGTTGGAGTTTCACAACTCAGTGTACCCAAGACAGACATAGCAAGGGCTCTGGACCACTACTTTAAGTGCCTTTTCCACATTTCTAGCTTTCAGCTTTGAAGAAAGCAATTTGATAAAAACTACCCCACAACAAAGCCAACACGCAGATTACGACAACATCCATCCATTCTGGGCATGAGATTTTCTTTCCATAGTGTCTAGGCTTTTTGTCTTTGAATACATAATGATTAGAAGGGCATATGCATGAGGCCTCATTCCTGTAACTGATCTGCTCATTCAGAAGTCCCCAGACATCTGGCAGTCAGGACACCCATGCCAATGTAGAGAAGAGCACGCTAGGAGTGGAGGATAGTGCCTAGAGTTTGATTCATACTTGGGACTGAGAAATGGGAGAAGGGGACCTTCACATAGCACAACTAAGATGAAAGATCACCTGCTATTTCTAGAATAATCAGGAAAGATGACAGAACTTTCTAGAAAGGAGTCAAACCTTTCTATAGGACCAGATTCCTCATTCCTTCTTCCTACTTTCTGCCTTCAGGCTGATCTGCCTGCACTTGGGTGCACAGGATCTGAGTTATGACCTGTCCTCACATACCCCATGGAACTTTCCCATTGGCCTTGCCCTGAATACAGGGCATCTTCGACAGATCGTCCCATAGCTAGGCACCATGTGAACCCAGAGGTGTGTCATCACAATTACAATTCCTTCCTTAGTCAAGAAAATGTCTTCAAGGCCTCTTTCAGCTATCATCTCACACTTATTTGAAAAGGGAGTAAACGAGATGCCGAATAGTACATCTTGGCCTCCACTGAGGATGCTGAAAGATTTTTAAGAGGGTTCAAAGCAGCAAGAGTCAGGTTTGTCATGAGATGTCTCCATGGGAAGATACAGATACTCCTGTATCTTCTGCAGGATTTTCCATTTTCAGACATCAGTGTGCACTACAACAGTGGCCATTGGGTCCCAGGTAATGATATTTTATGGGGTACTTGTTCTCTAAGGATAAGATTTCTTCAAAGCAGTAGCTGACGCTGTCATGCTTGGGCAGCGGCTTCAGCTTGCTTACTAGAGCAGAATAGTTTCACGTCTGAGCATCTGAGTACAGGTGCTGGCCAGGCGCCCTCCCAGCAGATGCCTAGATCTTCTACACTGAGCATCTTCATACACTGCATGAAAATTCGTCTCTAGAGGCCAGCTAGAAATCCCCTTATCTTCTAAATCTCCGCCGAAGCATCATCTATCTTCCCTGAGAGGATTTCTCCAACACACATTAACAAGTCCTTCGTCTGTCTGCGGACTGTTGAGATTGCTCAGTGAACCGTCTACCCCTAGAGATCATAGACCCTTATAAGTTTGTGTCCTCAGTCCTTATTCATAGCAGCTTAAACAAGGAAATGATGACTGACCACGAGGAATTGATCACAAGTACTCTGACTGAGAGTCACAGATCTAACCCAGTCAAATTCCTAAGTTCTGCACCCTACGTCACTCAGTCTGATGGGCCAGCACCACTTTTTTTTTATTAAGTCATATATACAGAGATCATGAATACATTTATGCCTTTGTGGGATTCAATGTGTTGATTGTTTGTACAAATTGGAGTGCTTATATCCTACTAATTAACATAGCTTTCACCGAAAACAATGGTGCATTCAGAAGCACCATTGTTTTTATTACCCAGAAGAGGAGGGTGGGACTAACTCCAACAAGGTGCCAGACAACTTTCAGATTTTGATTCAGACCACTAAGACAAGGAGGTATCCTCCTGTGAACCTCATCCTCCTCTGAAAACATGATTCTGCATCCACCTGGATGAACTGAGTACATGAATTTGAGAATGCAAGATGACCGGCACATCGTCTGTGACATCCACACCCCACAATCACTGCCAGTCAAACAGATCGAAATTCAAGGACAGGGTAAGATTTCATTAGTAAGATTATAAACAAAATATATGTGAGGGTGTTTTTGTTTTCTTTGACAAAAGCTTGCTTTACTGGTTTTCTCCAAGTATTGGTGGTGCCTTGCTGAGAATTACACTGAACAGTCAAGTAGCTGCCATTAACTGAATGCTTATTCTGTGCTGGAGATTTACGTACACGTTCCACCTAAGAAGCATTAGTAACTTTGCTCTGGGCTATGCAGTGAGTTATGAGGTCTCTAACGCAGTTTTTACTAGTGATCACAGTGACACAGGGCAGGGAGTGCCCCAGCCAGCCTGGCCCAAGTTGAGGGGAAGATTGCCAGAAAATCTGTCTCTCGCACTGGGGTGTTGGTGCGGTAGGCAGAGGAGGGCTGCAGGAGGCTCCAGGAGCCAGAGGGGTAGACAGCTCCTGGGGAGACACCTGCAGGTTGACAGCTCCTAGAGCTATAGTGTCTTTGCCCTGGCCTCTGTCTCCCCTTGCACTTGTGTCTAAACAGGGAACCCCTCATTTCCCAGGCCTGGTCAATTTCATGTAAGTTTCCTAGTCCTGGAAAGCACTGGCATTTTTTCCAGAGGGGAAGGGAATGGATATATTCATTGTTAAGCTACACATATACCCTTAGACCAACGGTTCTCAACCTTCCAAATGCCGCAACCCTTTAATACAGTTGAGAACCACTGCCTTAGACAAAGGACCCGGCGAGAGATTTTTCCAACTTGGGTTTTTCCCTCTGCCAGAACTTCTGGTACTTTCCCTGTATTCTTTTATGTATAATAAATCCTGTCTTATCACTGATCTGTGGTCTGTGGATTCACTCCTAGAATCCCTAAGACCAAGGACCTACTGAAGGAAAATTCTGGTCACAGCACCCCTGATAATCACACTGGATTCAGTGCAAGGCAAGGGCGCTCAGGAAGAGGCTTCCATCTGGGCCTCAGTGTCGCTGAGTATGCAACACTGGACCAAGATCATGATTTCAGAAACTGGCTTAAATGCCTTCCAGATGTTTTAGAACCAAAGTTGTCAAAAAGCCCATGCTGTCATAGCAGTCTGGAGAGTCCATCAGGTCTGTTAAGGAGTCTCTTTGGAGCTGTGCAGTTGGCCCTGGGGCACTTTATTCCTCTTCCTGTGAACTACTGTTCTGTGTCCAGGAGGAACCAGGATTAGAGAGCTGCAGGTAGAATGACATTTAGGAAGGAATAGGGTGCTGTTCCATCTGCCTGCTTCCTGTGCAGTTATGACAGAGCCTCTGTCCTCCACCTTCATTTTTCCAGTCACAAAGAAATGCATCCCAGCTGTGGGGAAAGCTAGCCCCAAGAAGCCCTGGAGCCTACACACTGACCACATGGATCCCAGGTGAGCCCAGAAAGTCCAAGATCGGAGAAATTCAGCCCTCCATGGCGAGTGTTACCCCAGGAGACAAACATACTTTAACATTTTGTTTTGGTGTAAATGCTCCAAAGTATCCACTGAAATGTTGGCATTGTTGTAAGCACTTTGTTGTGTAAATATAATTAGGACATAGCCGTGAGAGTCCTTCCTCTGTCACCCAAATGTCAGTCTATGACATGGTCTCTTTCAAGGGTACCTGCCCCGCCAGTGTTGGGGAACCACGAACCTGTGCTGAGTGAACCTGGGCACACAGGACTGACTGGAAACAGCTGTTAGTGTCTGTACATGCTTCCCTCCTGGGCACAGATGGTGGTGCAGAAGGAACAGGGCTGGTTTCTGGCTGATCTGTCTATCCAGCACTGAGATCCCAGTAAACAAACATGAGGCAGCACAGAGGGCAGCCCTGGCTGTCCCTAGGGCCACTCAAAATGTTGCTGTCCACGCCCACTCTATCACAGAAAGGAGTTCCCAGTGTAGGCCAGGACTTTGTATTTCTAATGAACCCTTGAGTTCTGTCCCCATCTGTCCTGGTTGTCCCTGCCTTAAGTTTAAAAATTCATCCCCATCAGAGCAATATCCAATGGGTGACTCAAAGCCTCCAAATTTGGAAAAGGTCATTACTTCCTTGATTCCTGTCTTCCTGTCCCACCACTGTTACTGTGGCAGGGGACTTAGGAGAGAACAAGCCAGTTCTTAAAAACCAGACCTCAAACAGAACATTTCTAATATACACAAAAGCTCTTGAAAATTAAACCAGTATCAAAAACCCATGGGTTTCTCCATGGGGGAAATTTTAAGTCTCAGGAGCGTAAAAAGCCAAGGGTGGAGAACAAAAGCTGAAGATGTTTCCCATGCAGAGAGCACCCACTGCACCAACTGAGCGTGGGAACAGCACACAGGTCTGGAAGGCTGGGCTGGCAGAGACATCACTCATGTACCCCAGGCTGCCCTTGGAGCCTGCAGGAAAAGTGTTGCATCCTTTAAGGAGTTCAAAGACTGTAAGATAAAATGTCTGGGAAGATTCCACACATCCACTGAGTCCAACACAGGAGATCTTCCATCTCAGCTGATTCATCGGCCAGGTGGTCTCCTGGGGTTTAAGGCCCTTCTCCTCAACATGTCTATTTCCTAACATTTAGATTTTTTCAGAGAAAAAGGCAGAGGTCAAGTTCTTTTGCCCTCCAGCCACTAGGCCCTCAAATACTCTTATCCAAGACTCACTTGTGACATGGAAACCTGCTCACAATCCAGGAGAAACTGAATGTTAATGGCAGGGGTTGGGGGAGGGAGAGTTCTGCAACACCCCTTTAAACAGCCTATGCTGGATAATTTTGGGTGTGAGATGCCTGCATTACAGAGTACCTAAAAAGTTTGTCAAGTTTGCGAGAGTGTTCCCAGAGAAGCTTGGTGTGATCTGGAGAGGGAAGAGCCTCCGTGCACTACCTAGTCATCCAGGCAGCTGGGGGCCTGTGAGAACGAGGAACAGGAAAGGAACAGGAAAGGCAAGTTGGCTTTCTAAGCTGGGATATACTTTATGCCCTTGAACACCAGGATTCCAAGTTACACCAGTTGCCCCCAAGCTTAGGCCTTTGGGCATGGACTGAGCTATGCTACTGGGATCACATCTTAGCCTCCTTATAACTCATGAGCTAGTTCTAATGAATGCCCTCTCATATCTATGTTTCGATATATTAAATCTCTAGAGAACCCCAATAGATTCTGGTATTAGGAGTAGTTCTAGAGGGATATGGTCTTATGTTTCTTAATTGGTTTTTAGAGTTTTTGGAATTTGCTTTCTGATTAGACCTAAAAGGGCTAAGGACTCAGAGCACTGAATCCATGCCAGGAACTGTTTATAGAAATATGTGAAGTAAATATATTTAATACTCCAAATTCACTATAAGAGGCAAGGACTTTGCTGACTGCACATTTTTAGACACTTACAGAAAGCCAAGGAACAGAATGTCGGTAGATCCTTATCACTTATTCTAGAGATGTTAGAATGAGCTCAGGGATTCGGTTTCTCAGATCCAAATAAATAGCCTGAGAACTTCTAATGTACCTACCTTAAGGTCACTTCTAGCTCCTGTAGTCATAAGGCTGAAATTAGTAGGAAAATAACCTAATATAAGCCATCACCGTGTGACTGGCTGAATTGTGACAAAAGGTGAACTTCTAGTTCAACCTCAAAGATGGTCTAGTACTCAAGTGAGCGCATTGTCTGGGAAAGCACTGGAACCCTGTAAGTTGGCATGAGGTCATGAGTGAGGATCCTCATAGATCTGGGATGTTGGGCTCTTAAGGTCTAATGAGTCTTGTTTTCCAAGAGAGATCTGTGCCCCTAGTAGTGTCTCCTTTCTACCTCTGAGGGGATTAACTCTGTTGCCGGAGGAAGTGGTAACAGGTTCCCCCAAGGAAGTTGCCACACTAGGTGATGCACTCTTAGGACCCACCCCCACCGTCCTCCTTTGTGGCAGCAGGCACCTGGAGGCAAGGCACACAGTGTGACTTGTGAGGTGTGCTATACTCCGAGAGCTACTTGTTTTCTGGTTTATGTAAGCAGAAATCTGGGGAACGCCCTTGGGAATGGATGTGGGATAAGGGCAGAAGGAACATAAGGTTGATACTTTATATGGGACCACTAAGATGCCCAAGATGCCCAGGTGAAGATTAAATGCAGCAAGTTTGGAAAGGCACTGTTTCATTGGATGGCTGACACATGAATCAAAAAATAGCATGCTATAAGCTGCTTCGTTACCCTTGGGTTAACAGAAAGGGATTCAAGAGTTTATGGAATTGGCATACTAGAGTGGATTCACTTAAAACCTACTAATTCATACCGGGAAGGTCCATAAAACATACCTTTTACTGACACTTTGAGAAATAGATTTGTGAAAGGAGCTCTGGCATCTCAGAAGTTCTCCCAATTTGATTTTTTGTAGGCTAGACATGACACTGGGAACCAGTCACTCAATTAGAAAACCAGTGCAATGGGATCACATTAGATCCTGGGATGGCAGAGGTCAAGTGGCAATACTTAACCAAAGGCAAAATGGATGTGGTTATTGTAATGAGCAGAGGCAAAATGACAATCAGAATAGTCTGACTCATGTAAGTCTATAGGATTGACTAATCCTAGTGATTTCAGAAGTGAAATGGGTAGGAAGCAAATACAAAATTTGTATTTAATTTTTATAACCAGAAAACATTCAGGTCAAGGGAACAAGGTCTAATTTAAATGATAAAAACAGATACATGGTCCCTCAACTCCAGACTTGAACCAATTTATAGACCTAGAGTCCCTTGAGTTGAGGGAAGGCCAGGTCTCTGCCTCATAGAGGACCCTCATACAGCACTGGAAGTTCATAGAGATCTTTCACCCACTCTTCCCCAGAAAGACCTCTGGCCTATTACCTAGGTAACTTTGTACTAGGAAAAGGAAAGTAGACCTTTCAGGAACTACTGAACACTTGCTCTTAAGTTGATCCCAGGAGACCCAAAACATCACTGTGGCCCTCCAGCTCGAATAGGGACTTGTGGAGGGCAGGCAATCTGTGGAGTTTTATCTCAGGTCCAACTTACAGTGAGTCCCTGAATCCATCTTGTTATTTCCCCAGTTCAATGCAGGGTTTGAATGGACCTACTTGACAGCTAGCAGGGTACCCACATTGGTTTCCTAACCTGTGGGGTAAAGACTGGAGAGGCCAGATAGAAGTCATTAGAGCTTGTTCTACCTAGGGAAGTAGTAAGGTTATCACACATCCCTGTAGGGATCACAGACATTAGTCCACCATTAAGGACTTGAGATGGAGGTGCAGTAAGGCCTACCACACCCCATTAAACCCACTATGGCCTGTGCAGAAGACACATGGATCCTGAAGAATAACAGTAGTTTACCATAAGCTAAACCAACCATGCTAGCTGAAGCTGCTGTACAAGATTGAATTGTTTGATCAAGGTCCTGCTTGGATACATTCCTTGGTACCTGGTATATAACTATTGATCACCAAAATGCCTTTGTATCCACACCATCCCTAAGGCCCATGAGTTTTCTTCCAGTTGGTGAAGCTAATATACCTGCACTGTCCTATGTCAGGGGGTATATCAACTCTAGCCCTGTGTTACAATTTAGTTCCAAGAAACCTTGGCCACCTCACCTTTCTGAGATACCCCACACTAGTTCATTACATTAACTTTAGCTGATTGGACCTAGCGAGCATGAAGTAGCAACTACTATGGATTCACATTCCAGTGGTGGGAAGTAAGCCTAAGATACAGGGGCCTTCACCTCAGTGATTCTAGGAGTGGTACATAGGTGTGGGGCATGTTAAGGTATCTCCAAGGTGAAGGGTAAGTTGATGTATCTGGCCCTTCTCCTAACCAAGAAAAGGACACAATGCCTAGAAGTCCTGCTTGGATTTGAGGCAACACATTGATTATTTGGGTATGTGACTCTAGCCCTACTGAGTGAACTGAAAAGTTGCCAAGCTCTGAGTGAGTTCCATAAGAGAAGGGTCTGCAGCAGGCGTGGGCTACCAGGCAAGACACGCTGCCACCTGGGCTGTGTGATCCAGCAGATTCCATGGTGCTTGAGGTGTCAGGGCAGGTAGGGGTGTTGTTTGAAACCTAGGTAAATTGCAATGGAGGTGCTCAGGGTTTTGGAGCTTCTCCTTATCAACTGAGTGTTATCTGACCCTCTAAAGCTATAAAGTTGCATCTGCACAGTAGTGCCATATCAACCTGTAGTATAAATATGTCCATGCAAGTCCTAAAGGCAAAGTCCTTTCAGCTTACATGAAAAACTGGTCTGAATGTCTATGAATCCCAGCCATGTGTATGACAGAATGTCCAAGAGCAACACCCTTATTTGAAGAGGTTCCAAGCCATGTACTTGCATGGAGTCCTCTGTTCCATGCATCAGTGAAGGGCAGCTTTAAAATTTCCCTTTCCACCTAGACCCATCTCTATGTGGAGTGCCTCGGCTACCTTGCCTTCTGTGCCCTGGCCTGTACCTGCAGGCTCATTGGAAATACCCTAGGATCAGTTCAGAGGAAGGGAAGACTAGGCCCTGGTTATAGACGGTTCAATAGGGTATTCAGGCACCACTGCATGGATAACTGCAGCTCTAGGCCCTCCTTCTGGGACACCCCAACTGAGCAGTGAAGGACAATTTTGATGGGCAGAATCCATGCAGTGCACCTGCCTGTGCACTTCTCTTGGAGAAATGACCAGATGTGCAACTATACACCGTTTTATGGGCTATAAGCCTGTGGTGTGGTTAGGATCAGGGACTTGGTACATAACTGGAAAATTGGCAACATATTTGGGGAAGAGGGACATGGATGTACCTGAGTGGACAAAGGTTGTAGAGGTCCTGTCTTGTGTGGATGCTCATAGGGTTAGGTCAGAAGGACTAATAGGTGGCTTTCTGTGTCTATTAGTCAGCCTTTTTTCCTAGTCACCCCATCACCTAATAAGCTCATGGACAGAGTGGTCAGGGTGGCAAGGATGAAGTCGTGTGAGGGCTCAGCAACATGGACCTGTCCTCACCAAGGTTTGCTCATGGCCTCCACTGCCGAATGCCCAATCTGCTGGCAACAGAGACTAACACTGAGGCCCAGTATGAAACCATCCCCCAGGGTGGTCAGTGGCAGGTTGATTTTATTTGACTGCTATCACAGAAGGGACAGTGTTTTGTTCTTACTGCAGTGTGGTTACTGTGGATAAAGATTCTGCTTCCCTATACACAAAACTTCAGCCAAAAGTACCAGCCGTGGACTCACAGGATGCTTTTTCCACCGTCACAGTATTCACACAGTATTGTTGCCAAACAAAGAACTCATTCCACAGCCAGAGTGTGGCAGTGGGCTCACCCCTGTGAAATCCATTGATCTTACGATGTTCCCCATCCTCCTGAAGTAGTTGGCTTGATAAGATGGCGGGAAGGCCTTTTGAAGTCGGTTTAGTGCCAACGAGGTGACTATACTTTGTAGGGTCAGGGCACGTTTTTTCTAGGAGGCTGTCTATTCTCTGAATCAGCATCCAATGTAAGGTGCTGTTTCTTACATAGCTGGAATTCAGTGACCCAGGAATTGGGAGGTAGAAGGAAGAGTGGCACTATCACCCCGCTGACCCATTAGCAAGGTTTCTTCCTTACTAAAGTTTGTGCTCGGCTAGCCAAGAGTTCTCTACTCCCATCTGGAGAGGACAATGATTCCACTGACCTAGAAGATTCCTCATGCCTTGGAGTCAGTAGGCTAGGGAGTAAGTCAGTGTTGGCTGGGAGACTGAGACAGACCACCAAGGCAACATGGAATCTCTGAATTCAGAGATTATCTAAGGCACCTCTTAACATTACCACACCCCATGACTAAAGTCAATGGGAAATATCCCCCAAATCCAGGCAAAACTACAAATGACTTATACTCTTCAGAAATAAAGACTTGGGTCACCCCACCAGGCAAAGAACTATGACCATTTGAGATCCCTGAAGATAAAGAGAATATAGAACATGTAGTAAATAGTTGTAAACATCAACTATGACCATAAGAACAGCTTCAGAAAATAGGACTGTAGTTATTGTGAGTATTCTTTGTTCATGTATGCCCATTAAGTGAATCAGTTTTCATTTTATTCCCTTATCTTATAACAGACTTGACTTTGCATTAGTGCATATTGTTAATCATATACCATCATACTTAAGTTCCATGATATCAGAAAAATAATCACTCAGGGGCTGACTACCTCTTAAGGGGAAGGCATTAGTTCCTGTGGTTGTACACAAAATAGTTGTGTCCTATTTGATGTATCACCTTGTTACTGTCTATTTGGAAATTAAGTATGATTTAAAGAGATGTGCATGGGTGCTGACTTGATAACGGGTGAACTTGAAATAGTTTTAGGTGCCAACATGACCGGGTTAAGGAGTACCCAGAGAACTGGTGACACATTTGAGGGTGTCTGAGGGCATTTCCTGAGACTGGAATGTGAGTGTGAGTGGGTCAGACTGAGGGGGAATGATCCATATTCAATTGTAAGTGGACACCATCTATCTAATCAACTGGGGTCTTGACAGGACAGGAATAGGAAGGTCAAATTAGTCTTCTCCTGGAGCTGGGGTACACTCTTCTGCCCTTGGGCATCAATTTCAGGCTCTCTGGCCTTTGGACCCCAGGACTTACATCAGGTCTTCAGGCCTTTAGATGTGGACTAAGCCATGCTCCCAACTCCCCAGGTCTCTGGCTAACAGAAGACTGTGTTAGAACTCTTATCACATGAGCCGATTCCCTTAATAAATTCCCTATCTTGTGTCTGTATATCCTGTTGATCTGTATCTCTGGAGAATACTAATACAAGGGCCATTTCTATGTTTCCAATTTTCAGCTTTTGAAGGTGATTTAGTCAAACCATCCTGACAGCTTTAGAACATTCAGACGCCAACCATCAGAGCTGAGGATATGTTACCCTCCTGTTGCATCTGCACTTTAAGTTGAACAGACTTTGCATATAAACACACAGGACTTCCTCTACTACCTGCCCCCATTGTGTCTTTTTCACAGGTCCCAAAGAATCTGACATTCTGATCAGGGATACCTACGCCAGTGAAGAGAAGCCCACAGAGGATGAATACTTAAGTCTGTGCAAGTGCTAGAGTCCAGTCACACATGCGACACCTATAGAACTAGGGGGAGGGGACTAAGATGACAGCACCACCCATGATTCTACAATGATGGAATTTGACATAATTTTTCCCAAAAAAGAGCCAAATGTTCTTGTAGGATCAGAGACTATTCATACCTCTATGCTTTCACCCTCACATGTACATGGGACTCCCACAGCCTGTCCCCATACAGCCCAGGATGCTTTGTGGCCTTACACTTAGTACGTGTACAGGTGTCTATAACAGGTCATCCTGCATCCAACCCTCACACGGGATCAGACACTATCATCCTAACAAAGTAGATTCAACTCTTAGCTTCAGGAGTTTACTTTTTTAAACTGAGAAATTGTCAGCGGGCCTCTTTGCAGGAATCATTTCTACTCCTGTTAAAAGATGTCAGAGTGGTATTTCAGTTTCCACTGGATCCCCGAGATTTTTAGTGTTTCCAGGGGAGTCAATTTTAGGCTACCAAATGTCTCCACAGAAAGTTCATCTGGTGTGGAGATGCATACCCGCAGTGGGCACTGGCCTCAAGGCACTTGGTCCCAGGTAGTGGCATTTTGTGGGGACTTCTGTTCTCCAGAGCTCCAAACAGTCTATTTTGAGTGTTATGCTTGGCCATCATTTTCCTGAGTGGAAGAATTTCTTGTGTGAGCAGCTGGGGACAAGCTGGCCAGGCAACCCTCCCAGCAGACACCATGATTTTTAGGTCTTCTGCCCATTGTCACATTGTTCAAATTCACCTCTAGTGTCCAGCTGGAAATCCTTTTATCTTCAAACTCCAACTCAAGAAAACCCTCCCAGGAAAGATGACGCTTAAGTGCCAACACATGTTAATAAATCCTTATTGGGAGACACGCGGACTGTTGAGATTGCTCAGTAAACCAAACCGTCTGTCCTTAATGACCACAGACTTGTTAAAGGAAGAGGCTCATGTTCATGGTAGGAGCCTAAACACTGCTCAAGTGACTGACCATGAGGAACTGGTCTGAAGTGCTCTGATCTAGTCACAGGTCTAATTCAGCCTGTTTTCCTGAAGTTTTGCACCCTCAGTCACTATGGTTAGTGCACCACTGTTCAGTGTGGGACGGGGGGCAAACTCCAACAAGGTATCAGGAGACTTTCACATCGTGACTCACGAACAGGCTGCTTGGGGCCCGTCTATATTGTTCCTGAATCTCACAATACTCATCTGAAGAGACAGGATTCCAACACTCCCCCTGAACTGACTGAGTATTAGTGGATATAAAACTGGGTATCATGAGTGCCCAGAGCCTAGTGTGTGACTCAGAGGGGATTCCAGAAATGCTCACTACTGGATTCTACAAATAAGTGTGTTCAAGGACACGGTAGGTTTAATTAGTAAGATTACTTTCACAGGTATGAGGATGAGCTTTCATTTTCTTATAAAGAATGAGTTCCAGTGGTCATTGATGTGAATCTTTAGCAAAATCTTCAGCATATCTTTGAAGATATGTGGAATGCTGAAGAGAATTGAGTAGCAAAATAGCTCCTGTTTATTGAATCCATACTGTATTCTGGGGATTACCCCAAGCACACCACTTGAAGGTCAGCTCCTTTTTATAGGTAGGATGCCATAAATCGATTTTGCACTAGGCTACATAGCCAGTGAATTACAGAAGTTTCTGATGTCATACTCCTTACACAGCAGTCTACTTTATTCTCAGCACTGACTCAGTGTAGGCCTCCACTGTTCAGTAAAGGAGCTCTCCCCCTGCTGGCTTCAGTTTCATTATCTGAACATGAGACAGTTGGCTTGGATCGTGATTCCAGAATCTACCTGGCCCCAATTTTTGGAATTTTAGTGTTATGTTCATATATTCAGGGTAAGTTGGATTTATATCAAATCATCACATGTACCCCCCAAAATGTGTATCTATTAATAAAAACCGTTCAATCATCCAAAGTGATCTAGCGATTTAAGGTATGTCATAAATTAATCAGGGGTTGGTCTATAATGAGGCTGGTATCACATTCCACACTTAACTCTTTCTTGGCAAAGACAACTATGCAAACTGTTAAAACAGATTCCAAGTTATTTCCTAGATAGGCCCGGATCAGCATAGGTATAAGACATCTCTGGGATGGAGAGAACTCCAGTGATAAAGGCTCACACCTGCAGTTGGGCTATGACGTCTCACTTCCCTTGTGTTTTTGCATAACAAGCCTTGCCAGTACCTCCTTTGAAATATCAGGCCAAGCACTGTCCCTCTGTACCTGTGCATATGGCAGAGAATTCGGTGCAGATCTTGGCTTAGGTGGATGAGACCCATACATCTTACCTCCTTGTGCACTGCCTCTCACCAGGTTGTCCATATTCCCTCATCCTGTCCTCCATGTAGGCATAAGAACTTATTGCCTCATTCTTTCCATCACAAAGAACATCTAAATTGTAGACATCTACATCTAACTCTTTAGCCCTAAGGGGCTCTGACACTGAAGACCTGGTGGAGAAGTGCAAGATTCAACCTTCCACTACAAATGTCAACACAAATACCTAGCTTGTCTGCACAGGGGATTTAAAAAATATTTTTAGTGCACAAGCATGTACCAAGTTGCCAGCACTTTTGTAATTATTTGGTCACATAACAATTGAGAAGGTACACTAGAATTTCAGTCTGATAGTCACTGTCAGGGGCCCCTAGCCCTACCTACTGATATCAGTTCTGGAAGTAAACAGGACTTAGGCCTGGGTAGCAGCTACATTTACATGACCTTGAGGTGCAGGCTGGAAACACTTTCCTTCTTGTGTTTATAGACATTGATCCTTGTGAGTCATAGTTCTCTGCCTGTATCATCCTGATCTCTGCCCTGAACTGGGATCCCAGGAAGTAAATGTGAGGTAGCCTGCTATTATCTTGGGTCACTTAGGTACTATAACTAACCATGACAATTGTTATGGGGGACAGTACCTATAACCAGCCAGGACACATCCTCAGGGCATTCATGCTTGTCATGGACACCTGAGCACACATTCGCAGCCATTCTGATCATCTCTGCTTTCATTTGGAAAGAACTGTCTCCAGTAGATATGACATCCAATTTGAGCCTCTGCAAAATGCTTTTGCATCATAATGAGATCTTGTTAGGCCCTACTCAATTCCCATCATCACTTCCCATTTCTCATGTCATGTGGTTTCTCATGCCCTAGGTGAAAACAAAACATTTCTTTAATAACAATGATATGAGGGCTTATATAATTGAACACTTCCAGGATGTAATAGCTTTCTAAAATAAAACCCAAAGCAAAAATCTCAGGCTTCTTCAGAAGGTAAGGTCTAGTAATCAGAGGGCTCCAGAAGTCTAGGAGAGACCAAATAGTTTATTACCATTAAAGCCAGTCGGCAGACCTTGGCCAGAGTGCACCTGCTGCTCTGAATCTCAGTGCAGAAGCAGCACATGGGTATGGAAGGCTTTGGATAACATGCAGCATGGCTCATGCATACTTTGTGCTCATCGAGCCTGTGCAGTAAGTTTTACACCCAGTTAAGGAGCAGTGACTATGGAATTCTTCTAGCCATTTTACCTACAGATTCAAAGTCCAAATAGGAGGACCTCCATCATTCAGATGATTTATCCTGGTGGTTTCAGGATTCAGAACTATTCCAATACCTCAAGTCAGATTTTTCCCCAGGGAAGAGCCCCAAGGTGGATTCTTTGCCTTCCAAACCCCAGACCCTCAAATATTCTCTTGCCCAGGCTAACACCTCAGTTGTCCAAACCTCCACAAAAGCCTGTTTATGACCCAGAAGCTATACACTGGGGACGAAGTGTGTTGCGGACCAATCTTCATAAACAAGGCCATTACCTGTTTCCTGCTTTCAGTTTTTCAACATGGATTGGTCAAACCCCCACTGAGAACATGAGCACCAATATTCAGAAATCTTGAGCATAGGGCTTCATGGATCCCGGGCCCCTGATCACTGACTTCAGGATGAACAGAGCATGTTTATACAAACAGGGCCTCTTCTATTTCTCATCCGTATTGCCCCAAACATTTGGCAGTCAGATCAAGGATACACATGCCAGTAAGAGGCCATGCCACAGGTTGAAGACAAACATCAAAGTCTACAAAGATTCTGTAGTGCAATTCACCTGAGACTTGAGACTTGGAGGCCCCAAGATTCATTCTCACTGTCTCAGCTGCTTGAGTCGGAAAGGCCAGCTCTCATTGGAATTTGGTAACACCACAAACTGAAATGTTTAGTTTTTATTGTGTATAAGAGGATACATTTCTAATTAAAACAGACATTATCTCAGTGGTTGATTTGCATTTCTCTAATTAGGGACCCATGAGCATTATTTCATATGTTTGTTAGCCATTTGTGTGTCTTTAGAGAAGGTTCTATTCATCTCTTGCCCAGTGATAAGGGATTGTTGGCTCTTTTCATGTTAATTTTGATTTTTCTTTAGGTCCTAATTATCAAACTTTCGTCTGACTCAAAGTATGCAAATACCCTTTCCCATTGTGTAGGTTGTCACCTCCTCAGCGGTTCAGAAACTTTGTTTCATTAAGTCCCATTTGTTTTATTTTTATTGTTGCAGCTGCCACAGCCGTCTTCCTCATGAAGTCTTTCCCCAGGCTGATAGCTTCAAGTGTTTTTCCCACCCTTTGAGGATTTTTACCTTTTCATGCCTTAAGTTTAGGTATTTTATCCATATTGAATCCATTTTAGAGAGGAGAAAGGTGCAGGCCCAGTTTCAGTCTTTTCCATGTGGATATCCAGTTCTCCCAGCACCATTTATTGAATAGGGAGTCTTTCCCCCAATGTATGTTCTTGGTTATCAAAGATTAGGTGGCTGTATGATATCAGTTTAATCTCCTGGTTTTCTGTTCAGTTGCAGAAGTCTGCGTCTCTAATGGCCTACATCACAAAATCTCAAAACCGCAGATGCTGGTGTGGATGTAGAAGGAAGGGAACACTTTTATACTGCTGGTGGGACTGCAAACTAATACAACCTTTTTGGAAGGAAGTATGGAGAACTCTCAAAGAACTCAGGCTAGACCTCTCATTTGATTCTGCAATCTCATTACTAGGTGTCTACCCAGAAGGAAAAAAATCCTTTTATCATAAGGACACTTGCACTAAACTATTGCAGCTCACTTTACAGTCACCAAAATGTGGAAACAGCCTAAATGCTCACCAACCTAGGATTGGATTAACAAGCTCAGTGTATGTATACCATGGAATACTATTCAGCCATCAAAAAGATGGAGACTTTACATCTTTTGTATTAACCTGGACAGAAGTAGAACACATTCTTAGTAAAGCATCACAATGGAGAAGAAACTTATGTACTTGATTCTGATATTAGAAAATTAATGATCTAGTATAGGGGAGAACAGAGAGGGAAGGAAAGGGGGTGGGAGATCCTGATATGTGACATACCTTTTGGGGGGCAGGACATAGTTATAAGAGGGACTTTACCTAGTAAATGGAATCAACATAACCTGGTTCTTTGTACCCTCAATGAAGCCCCAATTTAAAAGAAAATAAAGAAACACAGGAGTCTATGCAGAGATGAAAGTGACTTATACTTTGGTAGTTTTTCACATCATAGGCTTGTCCCAACCTGTAGGAGTAAGAACTCTCTACATTGACATTTGCCTGTAAGCCTTGCAGGTGGGAGTCATAAGAATGAGAATTCCTGAATGTAGACCCCAAACCCAAATAAGATTCTAGTAATTTACTCAGGCCAGGCCTCGAAGCTAAGAGACCACAGACCAAACTATTTCCTTAGGAATATCAAGTGGTCAAGACAATGTCGTCTTAGAACATTTTCTCCACCAGGCTTGGCCAGGCTAAAAGAAATAGACACAAGACCCTAAGCATTGCCCACATCAGGCTAAGGCCTTTTCCTCCCTATTAATACTACCTATTCTAGTACATCCTAACAAAGCTAGGAGTCAAGGGTAAGCAGATAACTGGGTCTATTTCCTGTTACAAATAAAAACAGGCCTGGAATTGACTTTGGGAAGAAATATAACCGGGTTTTAGGAACTCCTAAATCAGCAATCTAGAACATGGTCCTGAAAGGCCCAGTGAAGCCTGACATCCTTTAATAGGAATACTATTTCACAGACTATTAATGTGTACATCCCAAATATCACTTAGTATCTTTTATAATGAGAAATTGTCTAGTATTTCTGGAAGGAAGCACAAGCCTAGAACCTGAAATCCTCTAATGGGCAGGTTAAAGTGCAAACAGACTTAGCCTGCAGTGAGAACTTTCAGTCAGTTCTCAGCACAGGTCATGGGTTCAGAGACAGGCACAGTGATTTGAAACTGACATCCATTTTGCTGGTTATTTTACCATTTGGAAGGAACGCAGGAACTGTCCCTGAAAACAGGTGGGGCGGACTTTAGGTTACCTGGAAGAATTTCATATAAGTAGCAGAAAGCTGAGAATTCCCTCACCTAGTCCCAATGAGAGGCACCACCAGGTTCAATTACTCAGCTGAGCTAGAAAGTTCAACAGACATGGCAGAAATCAAAAGTGAGTGGAAACAAACTGAAGTGGCACAGGCAGTGTGGATACTTGCACAATTTTCAGGGTAATAGTTTTAAGAGAACAAAGAAAGTTTAGAGCACTTCCAAAGAGTTGGAAGGAGGTCCCTGTCATGAAGGAGAGAAGGTCCCTCTCATGAAGATAGAGATGCAAATGTCTGCAGCAGTATAAATACTATTTGAAATTGGCTGCAAATCTTTCATTGGCCTCTCTGTACCTAGGGCAGTATTGACCTTTTCTATTGGTCGTTGTCTTTCTGTTGCTCATTGAGTGTGAAGTAACCTAGGTAACCACATACATATGGGCCCTCCAGACTTCCTGGTTCAGCAGGCAAGGTTTTTTTCCCATCCTTGAGTCCCTTTTTAGTGTCCCGTCAAGGGGTGTGACATGCTTCTGCAGACCAAGAGTCTGGAAAGGCAAACTGATTGCTCAGTCTCCAGGAGAGGGACTCATTTGTGACCAACACCAAACTGAATGGACCACTAGATCAGGTGGTGTCGTTTGATACCAAGAGTAGGGTCTTCTGTTGGAAACAGCATGGTTACTCTGCTAGATGGAGCTGGAGCCACGGAACAGATTCTTAGAAATAAGGCCTGATCAGTGAATTGGAGCATGTCAGCCTCCCTTCTTCCCAGCCTCAGTCTCCCACCCTTTTCTCCCATGGTGGGGGGCCCAGTTGTAAGAAACTAGTACTGTACCTAGGAAATGTGAGCATAAAGGTAATGTTCCTAGGGGTTGCTAGGGAGGGGTGGATTACAAGTCAGACTGTGCCTATTTCTGTATAACCAGGTAAGGTACACAGAAGTTCTGCTTCCTATTTAAGAAATAGTTGTCTGTATGGTACAGTTCCCTGGGGAGGCTAAATGGGAAAGTTTTTGCTTCTTTGGACTATTTTATGTTGCTCTGCAATGCATATTCAAACTAAGAACGGCCAACTCAACCTTGAGTAGCTCAGGAGCTACTTTCTATATACACAGAGTGAAGTAAAACCAGTTTTAACCAACAGATGCAGATAAGATTTGCTACAATTTCATTCCATGCTAAGAAGTTATGACATGGTTACCCAATGCTTACATGTGCAAGGTATCCCTGTCTCAGATGTTCAATAAGGTGCACAAATGCTCTCAAGCAAATGCTTGACGTGCAGCATGAAAGTTACAGCAGATGGAATTATTGGAAAATTAGAGAAAATTAGTGAACTGGAAGACAGCAATAGACATCCAAAATGATATACCAGTATTAAATATACATGAATCAGTGAATTGTGGGCAAACTCCAAGTGGTCCGACACATGCAGAGAGGGATTATCTGAAGGAGGCCACAGTATTTAATGTTGGATGACTCAACCTGAACAAAACCAATCCCTGAGTGTGCAGAATATACCTCTTAGTCCACACAGAACAAGTTCACTTAATCAGGAGTTACAAGGTTCGTAGAGACAGTTTTAAACATCTACTTTTCAAAAGATGCCACTGATCAATTGATTGTTCTGGGACAGATAATATCTCAGCTCAAGTAGTTATTTACTAGAAAGAGGATTGAAGATAACCAGAAATAAGCTGAGAGCACACCGGGTTGCAAAGTTCCTCTGGAAGGTAAGTGGCCCTTCTAGGGAAGAAGGGCTCTGTCTACCTCCTTAACCTTCACCTTACTCCACATCCTTCAGAGTAATAGAATCTGGAAGGCTGGAAAACTACCTGGTTAGCTTCTTGGTTGAAGGGGTTTACAATATAGGGCTTTTTCCACATAGTTTATGCCTGGATGGAAACTTCAAACCCCATTCACACAACTGCCTACTCAGAGAATTCTCTTGCAGGGATGGAAGGGAACACAGCCTAGGGTAGACTAAACCTTTCAGGCTTCTGATACAAGGATTCTTACTACCAAGCAGCCATTAAGCCAAATGCACATCCTTGGAAACATTAGATGACATCCTGATCCCCACATTCCTTTATTAGGCTCTGTCTGAAAACCACCAGATTCCTCTCTGGATGGATGCTGAGAAATCTAAATCAAGAAACCCATGTTCTCCCCATACGCTCTGATCTAATATCCCTTTCTGCTGGTTCACCCATTCACATCTTCTATTCATCCTGTCCCTCATTCGTACTTAAGTGTTGAGTTGGTTTTAGACAGAATTTCATAACTAGCTATCAAGAGCAAGAAGGGTACAAAATATGTACTCTTTAATTTGATGTTCAAAGAGGTTCTTGGCCCTGATGCCAACCTCTCAGTGCTACATTTGAAGCCAAATGTATTTTTGAAAATGTAGTTAGGAAAGTTGGAAAGATCAGCATGGGCTGAGTTGAATACGGAGAACTGCCCAGAGTTTCAGGCCATGTCCTGTGTGAGGGCCCTGAGATGGTTTGGAGACATGTTTTTATAGGAAAGAGGCCTATTCCTTCAGTAACACAAACCCAGATGGAATGGGGATGAGAATAGTCCTGTTCTTAAGGACCTGGAGAGAGATGAGGCTTACCCAGTCCTATCAGCCATTGGAAGGTGGGGGTGGAAAGAGTTACCCCATGAAAGGACAACATCTCAGACACAGGAACTGGGATAGTAGATGTACACCACTCTTCAGTCCCAGATGAGGATACACATGCTCAACTGGTGACAGTGTCAGAAATGCAACTCAGATGACACTTGGTTTTGAGTAGCAGGTTTCGATTTCATAGGAAGATCTATGATAGAACGTATCTATGTCATCTCCATCCCGTGGGATGGCCAGAGACTCCTCAAATATACAGGTCCCTTTGGACTCTCCTCCACGTGTGGCACGTGGACTGACCCAAGAACCACGTGCTCCGGGGCCACCTTGAAACAGAACTCCCAGCATCCATGTCTCCCTTGTCTTATCACTGGCCATAGTAGCCACAAGACCTGCCTGTGAACTTCCACTAGCCCAGTCGTAGGAGGGTTCCACGTGTGAGGGGTGCTCTGTAAGGATGCAGACACCACGTTCCGTGTTTGTTGACTCTGCAAATGAGCTGAGACAGCCGTGAAGCTGTGAGAAGACAGGCTCCACGTTTTTGTCCTTAGCAGATCCCGAGTCTGCCTCGATCAAGGAAGACACTGTTAACATCTCCCATGGAGGAAACCACAGTGTTAAACATTCTAATCCACACTGATTTGTCCTGGGAAGTACCTCATGTCCTTTTTCAGACAGAATTGCCTAGTTCCATTTCAGTAAAAGTTACCCAAAGGCTGCCTCCCCATCTCCATGCCAAATAGAACATTCAGGGCACATTTCAGTTTAGGAAGAGTGACTCCTAATTCCATCCCTTCAGACTCACCTCTCCCTATGTGGTCTGCTCTCACATCCTGGTACCTATGTGGTCACAAAAAGGCCTCCACCTTATGATGTCATTCTTCCCATCAGAAAGCAACTCACCCGATTTGATGAGTAGAGCTGGTCTCATGGAATCTCTTGAACCACCAACTGCAGTGGAAACCTGGTCTGTCAAAACGGCAAGCATGGGATTCAACTTTCCACCATGAAGGTTGCCATAATAGATGTGTTTATCTAGCTTGTATGGTACATTTGAAATCTTTGTGTGTACCAAGTTCCTCCCTGAGCTGTCAACAGTTCTGCAATTAATTTTTCACATAAAGAGTTGTGAGAAGAGTTGGGGAGGAGGCTTCTTCTGCAACCACACTCAGGCTATCATAGCTCTCTTCCAGGCCTCCTGCTTTTTCAGCCTGGACTTCTGAGGTCCAGAGAGAACACATTCTATGAAGCATTTCAGTGACCTGGCTTTATGTGAACCTTGGTAGATAAACCTAATTGAAGTCTCTTATGTCTATGAATATTTTTTCCTGAATGCTAATTTTGTTCCTCCTACACCAGAGCTGTTTGTGTCATTGCTCATCTGTCTGTTCAAAGTGGAAGGATCCAAGAAACATGGGGCACATGACGGCCTACACCTGGCCCAGTGACTCAGACAGGAGGCCACCCACTACAGGCCAAGATCTTTATATTTACATAGTGGACACTGAGCTCCATCTGCATCTGCTCTCCTTGTTTTAAGAAACTTCAACTCAGGAGAACTCACATCCAACAGAGCAGACATTAGATGGATGGCTCATCCAAAGCTTCCCCACATTGTTTTTAATAAAATGTCTTGTTAGATCCTAAATGTTCATCCTTCCCTTCTCTGACTAAAACCTGAGTGAGAACCAACTATTTCTCCACTTCTGCAATGATAGGAGGGCTCATATGAGCACAAGATGTCTAGTACATAATCAGTTTTATTTCCAAAAGTCGTTATAAGAGGCTAAGAAGAGGAAGGACAATGGTTTAGGACCATTACTGCCAGCTACTATCTTCAGCCAGAGACTATCTCCCAGTCTTTGTAGCAAATGAGCAGATGCACACAGAAGGCTGAAGCTTTAGGTGACACATGACATTGCCCACCCACACTAGCTGTGCCCATTGAGCCTGGAAGACAGACTATGTACCCAGCAGTGATAAACTCTGGCTTTGTAGTCTTGATGGTTAGAAAGATTTTGTAGATTTGCTGAGAGTTTCACACATCCATGCAAACATCAGTTGTGTCTCATCTGCCTCTTCAGAATTGTGTCCTGGTATGAGGCCTCTAACACACCCATTTCCTGGTGTCAGAAAAGACTGAGAAAGTTCTCTTGCCTTCCCCATCCCAGTTCCTTGAGTTCTTCCATTGAAGATTTAATTTGGTGATATGACTGTTATACAAAAGGTTCCTGAGAAGTTTTATGGCATAGCAGGAGTTCGGTGGGAATTGGGTCCCTGTGCCTAGGGATGTGCACAAGTCTAGTTTAACTTTGAGAAAGCGGTTTCTTCTCAGGGTGGCTTCACCAAGGATGCCAATATTTAGACTTTGAGGCTGAGAATTCATTCTGATGGTAGCACCTGGGCTCCTGTAATAGTGGAGTCAGGGTGAATGGACTGTACATGAATGAGGTTTCTTTCAACCTGTCTGCTGTCTGATGTTCAGACATGTCCAAATCATCGGGAGCCAGTACAGAAGGCGGCAGCAGCCAGTGTAGAGGTGGTCACACTGGGTGAGGGGAGCCAGCAGCTTACAAAGTTCATGAATGTTTGAGTCTAATTCATACGTGAAACTCCTTGAGTCAGAAAAATGGGACCTTACACAGCTCGAGTAAGACGACAGCATTACCTGCTGTGTTTATGACTAGAAAGGATTTCAGAGAAATTTATAAAAGTCTTAGGATTAATTAAGTCTTCAGGATTAGAGACTACTCATTCCTAAGTATTTCCGTATTAAAATGACCCCCTCCTTGCAACATGTGAGATGCCCTGTCCCTACAGAGCTACTGGGCATCTTTGGCCTCACAGTCAGTACAGAGTCTACAGCAGGTCACTCCATTTCAGACAACTCAGACCAGAAGAGGTGCTACCAGCCCATTGTGGTCAACCTGGCTCTTGGCTTTAATGGTCCATTTTAATCAAGATGATGCCTCAGGCCTCTTCAGGAGTCATTTCATTTAATTTGAAATGAAAACCCACTAAGTAGCCCACATCACAAAACCCCAAAACTATAGATGTTGGTGTGGATGTGGAGAAAAGAACACTGCTGATAGGATTTCAAACAAATACATTCCTTTTGGAAAGACATTTGGAGATCATGTAGGGATCTAAAAATAGACCTGTCATTCGATCCTACAGTTCTTCTATATTAGGTATAGATCCAGAGACAAAAAAAAAAATCACTTTATAACAAAAATATTTGCACCAGAATGTTTATTGCAGCCCAATTCAGAATTGCTAAGTCACGGAAGAAGCCCAAGTACCCATCAACCCATGAATGGATCAATAAATTCTGGTATATGTACACCATGGAATATTATGCAGCCTTAAAAAAGATGGAGACTTTACCTCTTACATGTTTACATGGATGGAGCTGGAACATATTCTTAGAAAGGTATCTCAAGAATGGAAGAAAAAGTATTCAATGTACTCAGCTCTACTATGAAACCAATATATAAGCACCCACACTTCTATATGAAAGCTATAAACCAACTATAGCCCAAGATAAAGGGGTAAGAGGAGGGCAGGAGACAGGAGTGGAAAGGCTGGGTAGAAGGAGGGTAATTGGTCAGACCACACCTATGGTGCATTTTACAAGGTTACATGTCAAACCTATTAAGTGTAGAATATTAATGTCTTAACATATTAAGAAAGTGCAGTGAAGGCTATGTTAACCAGTTTGATGTATTTCAAATTGTATATAAAACCAGCACACTGTATCCCATAAATGCATTAACGTACACAGTTATGATTTTAAAAAATCCTATATATAAATCCAAACCCATAGGCGATGTATTCGCTCCATTGAGCAGCCTCAACAATTTTTAGGGGATCCAAGGAAGCAAAGATCACTTCTAGATCATGATCCATAAAAAAATATCTATCTCCTTTGGGCTTGTCTATAGGCATCAGTGGACATTGGAATAATGGCCACATATCCCTAGAAACAGCATTTTACAGAGATCCTTGTTCTCCATAAAGGATATTGCATCAGTGACTATCTCAGCTGAGTCAGGCCTGGTTTCAGCTTTAGCTTGCTAAAGTCGCCCAAGTTCAGGCTGGAGGAAGTGCATGCACCTAGCAAGCCCTGATCAGCAAGAACGATGATCAACATTCAGGCACAGAGTATAAATGGCAGGTGCAACGGACACCAAGCAGAACTGCCCAGAGCAGGCACCAACTTTGCAGTGGCTCACAGCCACAACTGTGCTCTTTACTGAGTGCTCAGTTCCACAGTGGAGTTAAAGTCAGCCTTAAATCCTAGGGTCCATTCTTTGATGATCTTTGCTCCTAGATAAAGTAGTCACCTCAGGTTTTTCACTGGTTGTGTCCCTAGTTGGTGGCTTGGCAGAGCCGGTGCCCACTGAGTCGAGCACGTTGACTATCTTGGGGGCCTCCACACTGGCTCCAGTCATGAAGATCCCGTAGTCGACAGGCCCTGCATCCTCAGGCAGCCCTGCCTCCTGATTGGCAGGAGACCATACAGTCCTCACCCTGTAGGAAGTGCATCTACCCTGTGGACGATGCAAGAGGTGTATGTTTTTCCAGTTTTCTTCCCATATTTGCTGTTTTAACATTGGTTAGAAGTGGTTCAGCATTAGAAGGGACTATAAATTCTGCACTCACAAAATGTAACACTCTGGGTTGGTCAGACCAGGCTTCCCTTAGGCAGGTGCCGTCCTGTTAAGTCAACAGCAGCCACTCAGTCAGCTCTGTGCCCTTGCAAGTGAGCAAGGCAAAGTCTGCAGTGTAGGACAGTGCCACCCATTCCTCTCCTCCCCTGGTGAACAGTCTCCCCATGGGGACCCGCTGCCCCATTTTGCTTCAAGCCTGGCAGTAGAGTGATTCCTTTCACGAACCTCATTTCATGCTAAACCAGACAATTCTACAGATCTAGACTCATTCTAAGGGTAAAAATGGGAAAGAAACTGGGATCTAACGTTCTTGAATCAAACACCAGAGACACTGGGCCAAAGCTGCTGTCCACACTGACACATAAGGCATTGGCATGTTTGATTCCTTGTGTATTTGGAAGGTATGTTGATTTATTAAGTCAGCTAGGAAGTCAGTTTTAATCTTTTTGCGTACATTTTGTTAACTATCCATACCAATTGCCAATCCTATCCCTATAGAATAAGAAACTCCACTTTCTATACTGGGATTTGCCCATAGCTTCACCATTGGGCGTCATCACGAGAACTTGAGTTTCTAATCTAGGCCTCAGACCCCAGTTTTCTACTGAGTTATTTACTGTCAGCTTAGGTAACAAAGCTGAGAAAGACCAGGGCAGTAGACAACATCACATCATTAAACATGCCAGGTGGTCAGAAAGGTGTGTGCTGATTTTTAGCCAAACTCAGTAAGGTTTATCTGAAGACAGGGGCACAAGACTAAACACTGCCCCACTCAATTTCAAGCTGCCTCCATCTGTTCTCATTGCTACGTATCCTTGTTTGTCCTACTGAACAAAGTCAGCCTCATTGGAGGGGTACCAGCCTCCCAACCAAAGTAAAGTGACATGGCCTCAGGTGCTCCCCGAGGAATAAACTTTATCTGTGGACATATTCACAGGAGGAAGTATCCAGAGGGCTTCGCAGGGTGAAGCTGAGGGTTGGGCACTTGCAGAGGTTACGGGAAGAAGTATTCTGTCCTATTCTCTTTTTAGAAAATGGTCAGTCTTCAAGTTTTAAGGAGCTAATCAGACAGAACAGACAGCCAGGCACCGTTGTGGATA
>CAUYON010139018.1:0-20978 GCA_963573935.1 Arctocebus calabarensis
TCTTTATATAGTGATCAAGAAAATGCCATGAAGGCTATCTGTAACAGTACGATCAAAACATTTCTGAATGTATATGAATCGTGCCCTATGATTGCACCAATGTACAGAATTATGATTCAATAAAATTATAAAAAAATTAAAATAAAAAAATAAAGAGGGAAGAGCTGAGGAAAAAAAAAGAACTCTAAAAAAAAAAAAAGAAAAAAGAAATTAAAGAAGACACAAAACAATGGGAGGATATTCTATGCTTCTCTAGTGGAAGAATCAAAATTGTTAAAAGGACCATAGTATCCCAAACAGTTTGTACATTCAATGCAATCTCTGTCAAAATACCAATGGAATTCTTCACAGAAATAGAAAAAAGAATCCTAAAATTTATATGAAACCAGAAGAGACCCAGAATAGCCAAGGCCATCCTGAGCAAAAAGAAGAAAAATGGAGAAATCACATGACCTAACTGTAAATTATACTATAGAGCTTTGGACAGGCAACCAAAGCAAAAATGGACAAATGAGATCATATCAAGCTACAAAGCTTCTGCTCAGCAAAAGAAGTAGTTAACAAAGTAAAGAGACAACCTACAGAATGCATGAAAATATATGCAAACTACCTGTCTAACAAGGGATTGATAACTGGAATATATAGAGAGTTCCAACAACTCAGCAGGAAAAAGTCAAAGAATCTGGTTAAATGATGGTCAAAAATTCTGAATAGACATTTCTCAAAGAAGAGATACATTTTATCTTTGGCCACGTTAATTACAAAGTGTCTAGGAGATGCTTTGGAGAATCCTCAAAGTGCTGAAAATGGACCTTCCATTTGGTCCTACAAACCCTTTGCTAAGTATCTACCCAGAAGAAAAAAAATAATTTTATCATAAGAACTTTTGCATTCTAATGTTTGTATCAGCTCAATTCACAGTCACAAAGAATGGAAACAACCCAAGTGTCTTGTAAATAAAATATAATTTAATTGATGTAATTTTTTTAGTATAGCAGTGATTTTGACAGTCATACTAAAAAATATCAGAAATTGTAGTTGCAGGTGGAGGAGACAGGATTGGGGATGAGTTTCCAAGGAAATTCAGAAATACAGGACAGGCTTGAAAAGCTAGATGGAAGAATCTATATAAAAATATAAGTCAAATTACATCAATTAAATTATTTTTTATTTATAAGACAATTAAACTAATTGTTTTTCTTCTGGGAAACATTTGGAAACATTGTAATTGAAGGGGTAAAAGTCCCTTACATTGTTTGGCTGGAATTATGTCATAAATAAAGAAATCTTCAGTTTCAAAATACATAGTTTTCATGAGATACTTTTGGAACATCAGTTGGTGGATCCTGAAGATCCTCTCCTTTGTCATATGACATAGAACAATTTACAGAATCTTCACAGAACGATATTCTTTTTTGTAGAGACAGAGTCTCACTTTATCGCCCTCGGTAGAGTGCTGTGGTGTCACACAGCTCACAGCAACCTCCAACTCCTGGGCTCAGGCGATTCTCTTGCCTCAGCCTCCCCAGTAGCTGGGACTACAGGCGCCAGTCACAACGCCCGGCTATTTTCTATTTTGCAGTTCGAGTTTGAACTCGCCTACTTGATGAGCCACAGGCGCTGCCCACAGAACAATATTCTTTAGACACACCTGAGGATATTTCAGAGGTTATGTTGTTATGGCTGTTTTACAAACAAACAAGAAACAAAGTAATTTATTCTAGTTTCGTGACAATATGATTACATAATAAAAATATAATCTAACATCTGTGCATTTCAAAGCAAATATTTGGTTTGTTTTCCTGTTGCAGAGAAAATTCTCTGAAGCTATCTTTCTTTCTTTCCAGTTCACGTCTCAACACTTTTCTTGCTTCTTGTCCTCAGCATACCTTCCATTCTCTCACACAGAGGGAATATCTTTGACCAAAATTCATTAGTCCAAAATATCATAGTCATTTGGGACATTACAAGGTAAAAGGAAAAGATAAAATCTCTTTGTTTTACAAATATTCTTCCAAGACGAGTTTTCTATAAATACGATTTCTATAAGTAGCCTTAAATTTTAATAGCTAACACCAAAAGCATCTCCATATAGAGCATTTTTCTAATATTTTAACATGAAATAATTTGCTTTTTTTTTATAATCCTAGGAAGTAAGTATTGCTATCACGCCATCTTACAAGTGAGAAAAGTGAGGCACAGAGAAGTTAAACAAGTTACACTAGGTAAGTGGTTGAGTCAGAACCTAAACACTGAAAATTTAACTCCAAAGTCAGCAGGCTTCATCAATATGCTTTTAACAAGAAGGAATTCAGAGAAGTAGGTACCCTAAGCAAAATATTTTTTGATAATTTGTTTGTTTTGGTGAAGAACAGAAATCTACCCAAGTCACTCATGTAAAAACAGTTATGCCAGGCTACAATGTTTCAAAGACATAAGAACAAAATTTGAAAAACTGTAAGGAAAGAATTACCCTTTCATTGACCCACAGAGAACACTGGGTCAGTCCATGACTGGCTCTTCATCACAGACAGATTTCAAATTATGTAAATTTTATATCATTTGACAGATTGCAAATATATGTAAATTTGTAGAGGAGGCTTCCTTCAATCTGGTCCACACCCACATTGCCCAGCACACCTGTCCCACCCCTGCCACCATAGGACTCGCCATTCCCGGCTCTCTCCTCTCTCCATGTCTTTCCTCACACATTCCTCTGCTCAATTTTAATTTCTCCTTACATCTGTTTGTTGGAGAATTCTCCATATGTAGGAAACTATCAAAAACACATCTCCTCCAGAAGACTTACCTAACTCTGCCTAGTTAGTGGCAATCTTCCCTTCCCTATTCTTTTATGTTACAGTTATGTTTTATAGTGGAAGTCAGTCTCCCCCTAGAAAACTACCACAAACATAACATGAGGGAAGCTGTTTAGCAAAGAGAACTGTAAAGGTCACATAAAGGACCATACCTTCTTTTTAGAAAAACCAGATAATAAGTGCTGTCTACATATGGCTCTAAATTATTGCCATTTTAGCTGAAAATGTCTTCTCTTAGTAACACCCATGTAAGTTGGTGGAACATTTAAAATGTTAAAAGATATTCCCAGTACTCTTTGGGTTATCCTACACTTAAGAAGTTAAAACAGGAAGAAAATAAATAGTAGTATCTATATCTCAGACATCAACTTACTCATTTTGGTCACTGATTTTATGTTAGCTACCTTAAAGGCAATCAACTTAGAAAAGGGAATTCCTATGGGTCCTTTTAGGAACACCAAATATCATGAGAGGGGTGGTATATAGAAAAAAAAGGCAGGAAATAGGTATATATTTTACACTTACATGTGTAAGTGGAAATGGTAGCACCATTCAAAGCAATAGTGATTTTCCATGAATCTCCAAGAGACATTCATGACTTTCTAAGTCTTATGACAAGAGAAATTAAGCTAAGAATCAGAAAATAACTCAGGGGTTATTTCTTTTTTATTTATTTGTTCATTCAACAGACATTTATACTCTGCACTAGGCACTATGTTAAGCACTGGTTTGTTAGTAGACACAGGCTTTACTGTAGGAGAAGCACAGACTTTTCTCCAAAGAATGCAAAAGTTACTCTAATGAAACATGATTAGTAATTTGCTAATCATTTTTTCTGTTGGACTTATCTGTGAAGTTTATACTATACGGAAGTTAAATTTACCATTCTTTTCCTTTTATGGTTTTATATTTTCTGTGTTTAGAAAAAATTACAAAACAGGCCAAGTGCAATGGCTGATACTTATAATCATAGCAGTGTGGGAGGCCAAGATGGGAAGATTGCTTGAGCTCAAGAGTTCAAAACCAGCCTAGGGGAGAGTGAGACCCTGTCTCTACTAAAAATAGAAAAACTAGCCGGGTGCCGTGTTGGACGTCTGTAGTCCCAGCTACTCAAGAGGCTGAGGCAGGAGGATGCTTTGAACACAGTAGTTTGAGGCTACTGTGAGCTAGCCTAATGCGAAGGTATGCTACACAGGAAGACAGAGTATGACTCTGTACCAAAAAAAAATTTTTTTTAAATCATTCATCTTGAGCTACTTGTTTTGAGAGACTGCTAAAACACTTCAATGACACATTAGTAATAAACAACATAATAATAGTTTACCATTCACACTTTACATAGTACATTATCTCTCATATGCATAAGTACAAGGAAGTTATGGTATCCCCATTTTATAGGTGGTGAAATTATAACCAGAAAAATTAAACTATTTTCACAAAGCCACAGAGCTCTAACGTAGTGGCTCCAACATCCAAGTATGCATCACAATCACCTTGTTACAATCATACATTGCTGCATCCCATCCCTGTAGTTTCTAATTCAGTAGGTCTTTCGCAGAATCTGATAATTTGCATTTCTAGCAATTTCTCAGGTGAATTATTAATTGTTTCAATAAAATGCTGAGGACATGGAGGAAGAAGAATACTTCCTCAAAACAGGAAAGGGAAAATATCATTTACTAAATGCATGGTATTTGAGTTGACCACTGAAATATGGCAGTTCACCTGGCAGAAGAAAGAGGAAGGCCCAAGAGAGTAGACTTGGAAGTACAGGAACTCAATATACAGGGTTTGAAACTGACTAGGAGGCTCGCAGCCCATGCTCAGTGATTAGGGTGCTGGCCACATACACCAGGACTGGTGGTTTCGAACCCACCCAGGCCTGCCAAACAACAATGACAACTGCAACAATAAAATAGCCAGGCATTGTGGCGAGTACCTGTAGTCCCAGCTACTTGGGAGGCTGAGGCAAGAGAATCGCTTAAGCCCAAGAGTTTGAGGTTGCTGTAAGCTGTATTGCCATGCATCCTACAGAGGGTAAGATAATGAGACTCTGTCAAAAAAGAAAGAGAGAGAGAAAGGGAGGGAGGGAGGGAAAAAGAAAGGAGGGAGGAAGGAAGGAAGGGAGGAAAGGAAAGAGAGAGAGAAAGAAAGAAAGAAAGAAAGAAAGAAAGAAAGAAAGAAAGAAAGAAAGAAAGAAAGAAAGAAAGAAAGAAAGAAAGAAAGAAAGAAAGAAAGAAAGAAAGAAAGAAAGAAAATGTTGGGCGGCACCTATGGTTCCAAGGAGTAGGGCGCTGGCCCCATAAGCCGGAGATGGCAGGTTGAAACTCAGCCCAGGCCAAAAAAAAAAAGAAAGAAAATATTACTAACCCAATATACCGGAAGCCTCTGTTTACTCATTCCCAATTATATTCTTTGCTTCACTCCCAGAGACAACCACTGTCCTTAATTTAGGATCTGCCTTTCCCAAGCATTACCTTATATTTTACTCAACATATATGTAGCTCTAAACAATTATTGTGTGATATTGTATGTTTTTAACCTTTATATATTCTTCTACTTTTTAACCTTTACATAGATTTTTTAAAAAATTTTCTACATTCTTATGCAGCTTGTTTTTTCAAGCAACACCATGTCTCTGAGATTCCTGCATGACTGTGTTTGGCTCTATCTCATTGATTTTTCAATGGTGTGTAGTATTCCATTGCATAAATGAATGACAGTGAATTAATTCACTTTTCTGTTAAAGGGTGCTAAAGTTGTTTCTAAGGGTTTTCTATCATAAACCATTTCGCTCTATCACCTTGAGTACACAGACAAAATCATACTTCTAGGAGTGAGCTACCAAGTCCACAAAGCAAGTGAATCTTTACTAAATAGTATAAAATTGGTCACCAAAATGGTTACATCAATTTACACCTGCCCTCGCTGTGCACAGGAATTGCTCTTGCTTTCTGTCCTTGATACAGTATCATCAGATTTTAAAATTTCTGCCAGTCTTATTAGTGTGAATTTTATCTCATAGTGATTTCATTTTCCATTATCCTAACTACTAGTGGATTTAATCACCTTTTCAAATGTTTATTAATAATTCATAATTTCTCATTTGTGAAGTTCCATGTTCTCTTTTTTGCCTGTTTTTTCATCATTATTTTGTCCTTTCTTATTGATGTATATAGACTGGATATTAATCCTCTGTTAATGATATGTGCTGCAAATATCTATCTCTTTTTCACTCATTATGGTACATTTCAATAAAGAAAAATTGTAGTGGCTTGGCGCCTGTGGCTCAATGGGCTAAGGCGCCAGCCACATACACCTGAGCTGGCGGGTTCGAATCCAGCCCGAGCCCGCCAAACAACAATGATGGCTGCAACCAAAAAATGGCTGGGTATTGTGGTGGGCACCTGTAGTCCCAGCTACTTGGGAGGTGGAGGCAGGAGACGCGCTTGAGCCCAGGAATTGGAGGTTGCTGTGAGCTGTGATGCCACAGCACTCTATCCAGGGTGACAGCTTGAGGCTCTGTCTCAAAAAAAAAAAAGAAAAAAGAAAAAATGATGTAGTATATGTCATCAATATTTCTCACTGTAATTTCTATTTTTGTTTTATTTATCCCTACTCTAAGGTTTTGAAGATGTTCTTCATTTTCTTCTAAGTGGTTAGAGTTTTATTTTTACAGTCAAGTGTTGAATGAACCTTGAGTTCATATCTATATGAGGTATGAAGCAACATGACTTGTGATTAGGAGCATGGAGTCTGGGACCAGACTACGTTCACTTCTCAACTTTCCTCTTTCTCAGCCTGTCACATAACCTCTCTGTGGCTCAGTTTCTTGATCTGCAAAATGGGTGTGAAATAATAGTGCCTACTCATAGGTAACAGTGAAGTTGCAATCAGAATATGTAAAATCTTTGAGAACAGCACTTACCAAGTTCAATGGGAAAGATTACTATTACTACTATATGAGATCTAATTTTATTTTTCATGTGGGTAGTTTTCCCACTCCTGTATATTATCTAGTCCTTCTCTTTCTCACTGATCTCTTAATAATAACTCCATGTCTGTCATGCATGTGCTTTCATATAAGTATAAACATTTTTTTCTAGGTTCCCTATTCTTCTGCTGGTCTATTTGTCTATCCTCCAGGGAAATTTCAAGTCTGCATTCAAAATTCTAGGAGTTCTAGGGGTTCTAGAAATCCCTGCAGTTATCATTCTTCTCTCTTCTTTCATTGATAGTCATGTCATAGGTCAGCTTTGATTCCTGAAATCACTGTCAGGTATAAATATTTTCCTAGGTACCTATTCTTCCATCGGTCTATTTGTTTCTGGGGAAATTTCAAGGCTGTATTTAAAATCCTCTGAGTTCTGGAAATCCCTGCAGTTATCACTCTTGCCTCTTCTTTCGTCTATAGTCCCATTCAATGCTATTATTTTCGTTGTCAGCGAAACCTGAAGGAGAAGGTTTCCTAGGGCTGGCGTAACAAAGTACCAAAAATTAAGTGACATAAAAGTAACAGAGATTTCTTATCTCACTGTTCTGGAGCTTGAGGTTCAAAATCCAGATATCATGCTTGCTTCAGCAGCACATATACAAAATCAAGGTGTCAGCAGGGCTGTGTTCCCTTTGAAATCTGTAAAGGAATCCTCCCTTGCTTCTTCCTAGATTCTGGTGACTTACTGGCAATTTTTGGTGTTCCTTAACTTGCAAGTGCATCACTCCAATCCTTATCTGCATGTGGCTTTCTCCCTGTGTCTCTTCTCTTCACATGGAGTTCTTTTTAAAAGAGTGCAAGTCATATTGGATTAGGGCCCGTCGAACTTGATTCTGACATCATCTTAACTAATTACAAAGTTTCTATTCTAATTCCAGTCACATACCAAGGTGCTATGGGTTGGAACTTCATTTCTGGGAGAGTCAAAATTTAACTTATAACAAGGGCACAGTCAAAAACACTAACCGTGGGCTTTGGTCAAACATCTAACCCTCTCCTGGACATCTCAGTCCAGCCCCTAAAGATTCTTGTCCTATTGTCTTCAAGTACAATAGTTCAATCCTCTTGGATCCAGTTTAAATGAAATAATTGCAAACTGAAAATTCTAACCAACCACCTTGGGAGTTTGTGAAAAATGAAGACTTCAGAACTCTACCTTCAGAGAGTCTCATTCTTAATGGTTTAAGTTTATCAATGCTAATGCAGGGGGTCAAGAGACCACACTTAGGGAAACACTAATCTAGACAGAAGTGTTAAAAGACACGTCCCCCAGAGAAGGGGCAATTGCCGGAGCAGGAAGCTTCTTCACTCAGCTCCCAGGTGGCTGCCCTTCAGCCCAAACGTTTTGGAAGAGACTGTCTATGGAGAACTCGCTCTGCCACTTGATAAGTACTTGGAAAGTTAGATTAATATGACTTCTCCATTTAAAATCCCTTCCTTGGAGGATCATAGAATTGAACTGGTTCCAGTTTTTAATTAGCAATTCAATTATGTCTTTTAACTTTCACAGACTGCGGTTTCCCTCAAGGCCCAAAGGATGACACTGCAGGAATCTGTCCCACGTTAATGAAACTTGGAGCAAGGATTGCCTCTTTATTTGGAAAAAAAGGGAAAAAGAAACAGACAACAACTGATATTTTTCTGAAAGACGACTGTTTGTCAGGCATTCTTCTAGACACTAGCAAACAAAACAGAAAAGATCCCGTTATTACAGAGCATTCATTCTAATGTGTGGAAAATGTTCGAGAATCAAGATAAATTGGTAAAACCTGTGTAAACTCTGTGATGGTGGCAATTTCTGGCTGTTTCCTTCAATGCTGCATCCCAAGTGCCTAGAATGTTTCTTGGAGGAGTCAACACCTATGCAAGGTCTGACAATTAAGTTCCCTACATACCTCATTGTTGAGTGTCATACAGTCCCCTTTGAAGTCCTCCCCTCAGGAGGCTATGCACCAATACCAGTGCCTAGTCCTCCCTTCAAATAGTTTTGGAACTCTTTCTGAAAAACAAACAGAGTTGTTATATGGCACACAAAAACACGCAACAACAATAGTGTATACCACTCAGCAAGACAAATGGTGGTAATGGCACAGAATGACAAAAATAATAATAATAATAAGATAGAGAAATAAAATTGGGCATGTGTACAAGGTACAATTTTAAATGTAAGAATTGTGGAAAGCCTTAAAGAAATTGTCACTGGAGTAAAGACCTGAAAGAAATGAGGATGTGAAGCAGGCACACATACCTGGCGAGGAAGGAAGCTTTAGGATGGTTTGTGCAAAAGCCCTGAGGTGGGAGTGTATTTGGTATGGTCAAGGAACAGCATGGAGAGAAGGAAGGGATGGAAGACAAGTAGGAGGATGGAAAGACAAAGGGGGAGACGGAGGAAGGGCCAGATGTGCCCCGGGATAACATTGGCACTTGCTCTGAGATGGTGAGCTGCTGAGGGTATTAAACAGGGGAAGGATAGAACATGCTAATAGCAGAACAGGTTTATTTCAACTGCTGTTTTGAGAATATAGTGAAGGAAAATAAGGCATGAGAGGAAGCTATTGCAAAAATCCAATGGGAGATGAGAGTATCTTGGACCAGAATGGTACAGTAGTAGGACAAGAAAGAGTACAATTCTGAGTTTATTTTGAGGGTTTGGGCAATCTGTCTTGCTGACAAATGGGATATGGGATGTAAGAAAAAAGCAAAGATGCAGCCAAAGGAAGATGTGGAAGAACTGGAACAACAACTTCTTGCTGTTAGAGTGCAAAATGGTGCACTCGTCTTGGGAAACTGAAAGAATCTTTAAAAGTTACACACTACCCCACCCTGCCATCTAGTCATTCCACCTGTAAGTAATTTACTCAAGAGAAATGAAATGAAATGTCTCCGGAAAGAACTCTAGTGAATATGCACAACAGCTTTATTTGTGATAGCCAAAATGGACAGCAACCCAAAGGCCAACCACATGGTGAATGCAAAAACGAATTGTGGTATATCCATCCGAGTAATGGCATTTGAATCACAGTCAAAAAGAAGGGAACTACCTTTACATACAACATGAATGCATACAAAATATTTATTCTAAGCAAAAGATACACACAAAATGGTACATACTGTATGTTTCCATCTACATAAAATTCTAGAAATTGCAAACTAGTCCTGTAGTAATGAAGAGCACATCAGTGGTTTCCCAGGGACAGATTGGGAGGGAGAATGAGGGACAAAGGAAGAGAGAAATGTTCTATAATTTAATTGTGCCAGTGAATTTATGGGTGTTTATATCTGTCAAAACTCATTGAATTGTATGCTTTAAACGGATATAGTTTACTGACCATAAATATATCTCATTATTGATTTTTTACATTTTAATAGGGGATAAAGTCAGGATTTTTAGCCCAAGTGAGTGGAAGAACAGACTCGTAATATTCAGAGCTGAGAAAGAGTATGAGAGGAGCCAGTTTTGCTGGGGGTGAAATATCAAGAGCTCAGTTTTGGACGTGCTAACTTCGAGATGTCTGTTAGGCTTCAAGTTAGACATGTTGCGTGAACAGCCAGGAATATAAATCTGGAAATGGCTCATGCTGCAGGGAAACATGGAATCACAAACACGTGGATGGTGAAGTCATGATAAAGTCATTACAGGAGTGACTATGGAGAAACAATTGAAGAGGTCCAGCAACTAGTTCCTGGGACTCTCCAACAGTAGCAGGTTGTGAAGATGAGGAATCAGCAAAGAATCTGAGAAGCAGCAGCAAAGTAAGGAGGAAAGCTGCAGAGCCTGGGATCCAGAAGGTGAGAGAAGCAAGGCTTTAAGAAGGAATGATCCTGTGGCAAACCCTGCAGGCAGGTCAGCAAATGAGGGCTGAGGACCACTCCTTGGAGTCCCTGGTGGTCCTTCCTGATCTTGACGGGTGAAGGTGAAGAAGGAAGGGAAGAGTGATATTGGAGATAGGTAATTCATTACTGGAGTTTTGCAGAGAAAAATGAAGACTAAAGTGGGAGAAATAACAGCATGTTTTCTCCCTGACAGGAAAGATTCAGTGAAAAAAAGAAACTGTTAAAGCTTTAAAGGAGACAGAGAGAATTGCTGAAGCAATGTTCCCAGGTATGTGGGAGGTGACGGGCTGGACTGCACACACAATGCGGCTGGCTGTGTCTGGAGAGCAGAGACAGGGAAAAGAACGTGGACATCGTGATGGGCGGCGCGGTAGGAGCAGCTATTCGCTGCTGATTGCTGCTGTGATGAATGAAAAAGCACCATTGAGAAGGAGCATGAGTGAGAAGCTGCTGGAGACTTAAGAAGAAAGAAGAAACTGCATACTATTCAGCTAGTGCAGGGGCTGGCCCACCTGTGTTTATAGGCCTGCGTGCTAAGAATAGTTTTTCATTTTTAAAGTAAAATATAGAAAGGACTATTGGCCTTTAAAAAAAAAAACAGGTACTCAAAAAGAGTTGAAGACATTTCCTCTTGGCCCACAGAGCCTACGATATTTATGATTGGCCCTTTACACAAAAAGTTGGCCAACCCTCGACCTAACAGAGGGAGGGAGTAAAGGGCCCCACAGCAGGAAAGCACTGGGCAGGAGCTTGACAGAACATCAATCCACTGCATCCTCACACAAGTACTACAACTTAAATATTAATACCCCAATCTTAGGTAAGCTAATTTTGTCTCAGAGAGGCTCAATAACTTCCTCAAGGTGACACAGATAGTATGTAGAAGATAATGACTTATTTAGCAAATGTATAACATCTCAAATTCCTGTTTCCTTTCCACTTTGCCATGCTACATCACAAAAGACTGTGACCTCTTTTTCTTTGCCTTGGATTTTTGCCCATGCAAACGCAAGGTGACAGAGAGGGGAGCAGCACATGCAGCAGACTGAGCCCACTTTAGAGTTGGACAGACTTAGGTGTAGACCTTAGCCTGCTGGCTTTGTGGCCTTGAATGGGATTCGTAACATTTCCAAGTCTCTATTTTTCATACCTGTAAAATCAGATTAATAATAACTAAACCATTTGAAATTTCTAATATGCAAATATTTTCAACCTGAAAAGATGACTATTTTGTGTAGTGCTAACTGATTCCTATCATCTAAGGATTTTGCGTAGGTTAAAGGTAATATACATAAAGCATGTTTATTTTATAGATACTTAAATGTGATTTTATGGGCAATAAAAATAGGAGCATCCTGATATCTAAAGAGGTATTTATTTAGAGGGAAGGGGCTATGAAATAATGTCAATCATATATACTCAGCCCAGAGCCACAGGGAAAAATGAGATGTAGAAGCTGCAGGTAGCCTGCATGTGGCCAATCTAGAGTCATCTTGGTGACATTTGGCCTGCGGGCAACTTAGGGACCAATTTCCAATACATGGAAGACTGTCACGGGAAAGAGGTTCATCTTACTCTACTCAGTTTGGCTATGGAAGATAGAATGAGAGATCATGGGTGGAAATTACATAAAGACAGATTTATAGACCTTAAAACTAAAACTTTCTGATAATTAGAATTATTAACTATCAAATGAGCTGCAGTGGAGAACACAGAGCTCCAGGGGAGACTGGGAAAGCAAGAGATAACATATTACAGGAGGAATCACATAATGAGTAAGTGTTGGACTAGATGATCTTTGAGAATCTTTTCAATTCTAAAGTGTTATGAGCTGGTAGCCCCTGACACTGACCTGGTAATGCTCTGAAGTTTGATCAACCAGGTGTCTGTAATAGTACCTGACACAGAGTAGGCATTTAAGCAATATTTACCCATCTCCTTCATAGCTCCTTTGACTCAAATTCAAAAATAACTAGCAAGATGTCCTATCACTCAGCAGCTGTACGTGTCTCCTCTTCCTTTCATCACCTTTGTTTTTTTTTTTTTGGTAGAGACAGAGTTTCACTTTATCACCCTCAGTGGAGTGCCATGGTGTCACACAGCTCACAGTAACCTCCAACTCCTGGACTTAGGCGATTCTCTTGCCTCAGCCTCCTGAGTAGCTGGGACTACAGGTGCCTATCACAATACCTGGCTACTTTTTTTTTGTTGCAGTTTGACCGGGCTAGGTTTGAACCCACCACCCTCAGTATAAGGGGCTGACGTCCTACCCACTGAGCCACAGGTGCCGCCCCCTTCCTTTCATCACTTTGACTTTCTCATCAGTATGCTGATTAAGAAACAGAGGAGACTCCAATTTGAATCCCACTCTCTTCCTATGAAGCTGTTTTTTGATCAAAGTCAGTATTATTTTTTTTGAATAGGCTTTTCCAAGAAAGGATCACCGGGATTTATATCACTAATAAGGGAAGAAACTTTTCCTAGAAGACAAGGTGATGAAGAAGCAATTGGCATTTGACAGGGAGTCAGATCACTTCCTTCCCAGTTGGATAGAATAGAAATGAAATGGAGGAAGGTGAACATTGGCATTTGCACAGTTTCTTCCCCAGTAATTTTAAAACAAAAAAATTATCTCATCATAATACGATGATTAAGACAAGATGCTTTTGCTTCCCTTAGAAAAGACAAGTTATAAGGAAGAAATTTGCCTGTAACAAACAAGTTTAAATTACAGTAATGGGGGAAGAACCACTACCCCTCAAAGTAAAAGCAACTGAAAATCATTAAAAAGTTCTCCGTATCTTCCACATACCTGGAGAACTTCTGTGCAGGGGCACGGGCTTGTAGCCATGAGAATCCAGACCCCATGGCCTCCTACCCCAGTGACCTTGAGCAGATTACTCACATCTCCAAACCAAGTGTCTCAACTACCTAACCTAATGGAGATCATATAACATTGACTTCATAGGATCAATTCAAAGATTAAATAAGGTAATATTTATCAAACAGTGAGCATAGGACCTAGAAAATCATGAACATTCAAGAAATGTTAATTACATATGCATATCCATTAACCCAGAACGTGATATCAGAGGGAATTAGCACTCCCTCCCAAATATTGCTAAAACACTTTAGAAAGGCAAAGATTAATACCACTTCCACCAATATCTAAGATCAACACACAATTACTATCAGAATTCCTAACCATAAATTCTATGAGGTAAAATGGTGGAAATCAATCTATGGTCTACACAGTTTTGTCCAAATAAAATAAATGGCAACTCGTAGATCCATATTTGTCTGCTCTACCTAATATTTAAAAGAAAATTTAAAAAGCTGTTACTTCTCTGTTTAACTGGTACTATGTTTTGAAGTGATCAGAGTGTTTCTACTGCATCATCATTTTCCTATATTTTTTCAATGCTTTTAACTCCTCAAGAAACAGAGAATGGCTAGGAATAGTAGAAATGACTCTTTCTGGGGCAATATTATTCCAATAGTTTAGGTTATGCAGGGCAGGGCAAAAGAAATTAAAATTCTAGTGGCAGCACATACTGGAGATTACTTAGGTAATGCAGGGCATAGCAGAAGAAATTAAAATTCTAGTGGCAGCACATACTGGAGATTACAGTTTTTAGCATCCCACTCACAGAAGACCACAGATTCAAGCAGAAGGGGTAGAAGAATATTCCACTGTAGAATAACAGCACCGTGTTGGTGAGAACTTCCTAGATGCTTGGGGTAGGGACTCCCACAAAGACCTATCTTCAGCTGTCTATCTGAGAAGGAAAATCATACTCATTCCCCTTATCTTCAGTAGATGCCAAATTCACAGAGTTTCTCCTGTATGGCTAAGGAGGAAAGAAAACAAGAACATGGGGTCTAGCAAACAATACATTAGAATAAGAGAAAGGGGAACAACAACTACAGACAGAGCTCACCTCTGAAAGTTATCTACTGAAAGAATCAGAATGAAGTTCTAAGAAACTGGGGAGACTTCAATAAGCCACAAAATGACTGGCTTCTTCCAAGAGCCACAAAGAGCAAATGGATTGCAGTAGATCAAGAAGTAGATGAAAAGATGGAATTAAATTAGTAATAAATCTAAAGATTTAAAAATCATAATAATGCACACTACTACTAGAGACTAAAGTGTGTTCCTTGTGCAGACTGCCTACTACAAGAAGGGTAGAGGAGGGAAGCTAAGAAGTTAATAACAGCAGAGAAAAAGAGGGAGTGAAAGCGGATGTCACCATGACAAATCAAACATGTCTGACATTCAGAAACTTAAAAAGACAAAGACTCAAGTGATGAGTAAGATGATGATTTTGAAGGAGAGTCTGAAAAACCAATTACATAATTTAATGTCTTCCTCAGGAGAATACTGAGATAATTAGGAGCAAAGCAATAACCAAAATCATGAGCAAAGAAAATGCTTGTGAGGTGAAGAAGATCTAAGTATGCAAGCAAGAGGATATACTCCCTGTTACCCATAAAACAAATGGAGGAAAATATAAATTACACATAAAACATTCTGAAACTGCCTGGTGGCTATGAAGAAGCAAAGTCGAATGATCTTATACTTCTATGTGACATTAAATTTCTCTTACACATAATATTCATAAAAATTTTTAGGAAGAAAATGTGGAAACAAAAATTATGCAATTCAAGTAACAAAAAAGAAATTTTTAATATCTAAGTCCTTATATAAGGTTTAATGATAACTTTCTTAGAAAAAAATAACCTAAAGATATTTTTAGTTTAGAAAAATTAAGATTACAAACCTGAGAGAGGGTGGAGCAAGATGGCTGACTGGAAGTAGCTTCCAAAAAAGGCTCCTGTCCAAAAGGGAAGATAACCTCCAGAAACTGCACAATTAAGCTGAATACTTGAAGTCCAGCCGAGAGAGAAGTGATTTCTGTGGGTCACCTCTGCTGTGACAGGCTGTGACCCCCAAGAAAACAAGCTTCAAGTACAAAATTCATCTGAAAGGAAGAGTGTTCATCCCCTCCCCCAAGAAAGCTCTGAGTTTCTTGCTTTCTGTTTCCTTTCTTTTTTCCTCCTCTTTGCTCCTACAGGTTTTCTACAGACAAGCGGTGAACTGTGGAACTCTTGTCTCACCCACAGTGCTGTGGGAAGTGGAGTGTGCTTCCCTGAGCACCCCAGTGTGACTCTAAAAACTCTATTGCTGGCAGAAAAACTGAACTAAAGTTTTCCCCACCATTCTGAACTTACTGTACTCCCTTTCCCCCTCACCAGATAACCAGAAGCCTAACCCCCAATGAGACTGAGGGAGGAGGTCCCTGAACAGCGCTACCAGCCCTGCCTGCTGGAACAAACGCCCCACTGGGAAAACATTCCGGGGGGCCATGGTGAGCCTCCCTCCCTCCGGCCAGGGAAGCCGCAGGCGAGTGCCTGGCCCTGTGCCCTGTGCCCTGTGCTTGTCAGGCTTCCACAGGCCCACCATCTGCTCGAGACTCTGCCAGCAACCACCAGACCTCTGGAGGTCTGCCTCCAGCCAGGAACTCCACTGGTGAATGCACAGGCCTCCCCCTGGCAACTGCAGGGCCCCTGCAGGGCCCCCACAGGTCTGCCCCTTGCCAGTAAATACCCCTGTGCCCCAAGCCTGTGGGGCTTCCGCAGGCCTGCCTTCTGCCAGGAACTCCACCTGCAACCACCAGGCCTCTGCAGGCCCGCCCCCCGGCAGCTGCCTGGTCCTGCACCCCGTGCTTGCCAGGCTTCCACAGGTCCGCAGTCTGCTAGAAACTCTGCTGGCAACTGCCAGGCCTCCGCAGGTCTACTCCTGGCCAGGAACTCCCTCAGCGACTGTGCAGCCCTCCACCTGGCACCTGCAGGGCCCCTGCAGGCCAGCCCCTGGCCAGTAAATACCCTGGCGACTGTGCGGTCCTGCGCCCTGAGCCTGCAGGGATTCTGCAGGCCTGCCTTCTGCCAGGAACTCCGCCTACAACCGCCAGGCCTCTCCAGGTTCGTCCCTTGGCCAGTAAATCCCCTGGCAACCCTGTGGCCCTGTACCCCAAGCCTGTAGGGCTTTTGCAGGTCTGCCTTCTGCCAGGAACTCTGCATGCAACTGTCAGGCCTCTGGAGGGAGGACCATGTCCAGGAACTCCCCTGGCAACTGCCTGGCCCTGCACCCGTGCTTGCCAGACTTCCGCAGGTCCACTGTCTGCTCAAGAATCTGGCGGCAACTGCCAGGCCTCTGTAGGTCTGTCCCCAGCCAGGAACTTCCCCGGTGATCACGCAGGCCTCTGCCTGCATCTGCAGGCCCACCGTGTGCTACAGACTCTGCTAGCGAATGTTAGGCCTCTGCATGTCTGCCCCAGCCAGGAACTCCCCTGGCGATTGTGCAGGCCTCCACCTGCCACCCACAGGGCCCCTGCAGACCCACCCCTGGCCAGGGACAGTCTCAGGGACTACACAGGCCTCCACCTGGCACCCACAGGGCCTCTGCAGGCCAGCCTTCTGCCAGGAACTCCCCTGGCGACCACCTGGCCCTGCATCCCACACTTGCTGGGCTTCTGTAGGTCTGCTTTCTGCCAGGGACTCCACCCATGACCACCAGGCCCTCAGCCAAGGTCACTCTCGGCAACTGCGCAGGCCTCCGCCTGGCACCCATGGGGGAAGGCCAGCCTTCTTCAAGGGACTCCACCAGCCACTGCCAGGCCTCTCTGCAGTCCCACAGCTGGCCAAAAACTTCCCGGACAACTGCACAGCCCTGTGCCCACCACTTGAAGGGCCAGATGCAATGGTGAAAAACAACCATGGGGCAGAATCAATGGAAAAACTCTGGTAATATGAATAATCAGAGTAGACCAACCCCTCCAAGTAACAACAAGGCAAACACAGCACAAGATCTCCTGCATAGGCAAATGGCTGACATCTCTGAAATCGAATTCAGAATCTGGATTGCAAATAAGATCAGTGGAATGGAGGAAAAGATGGAATTAGAATTTCAAGCAATAATTCAAAAGATGACCCAAAAGATGTCTCAAAAATTCAATGAATTCAAAGACAAAATAACCAAAGAATTTGACACATTGAGACAAGAAGTTGCAGCCCTTAAGGATCTAAGAAATTCAGTAGAATCCCTCAGTAACAGAATGGAGCAAGCAAAAGAAAGAATTTCCGACATGGAAGACAAAACTTTCGAAAGTTCTCATACCTCCAAAGAGCAAGAGAAATGAAAGGCAAAACAGATCACTCTCTCAGAGAGCTCTTGGATAACTCAAAGAAAACCAATATTCTCCTCATAGGGATCCCTGAAAGCGATGAAGCAGCTTCATAAGACACAGAATCTCTTATTCATCAGATTATGAAAGAGAACTTTTCAGACATGCCAAGAGATTCTGAAATTCAGATAGCAGTTTAAGAACCCCAACATGACTCAACCCAAATAAGACATCCCCCAGGCATATCATAATTAAGTTCATAATAAAGTAAATATAAAGGAGAAAATTTTGAAAATAAACAGACGCAAGAAATTGATAACCTGCATGGGGAAGAATAGTAGAATAACTGCAGATCTCTCTGATCAAAACTTTCAAGCTAGAAGAGATAGATCATTGACTTTTAATCTCCTACAACAAAATAACTTTCAACACAGGATCCCATATGCAGCCAAACTGAGTTTCATTTATGATGGAGAAATTAAATACTTTAATGACATTCACATGTTGAAGAAATTTGCTATAACCAAACCAGCTGTCCAGTATATTCTCAGACCTATCCTCCATAATGACCAGCGTAATCCTCCAATGCAAAAGTAAACTCATCCAGAAACTTTTTATCATATTCCAACTTCCACAATGACGAAAGGATTAAAAATGTCCACTAGATTTTCTAAACATTTATTAATATTTTCAATTAATGTGAATGGTTTAAATTGTCTTCTAAAGAGGCATAGATTGGTGGACTGGAGACAAAAACTCAGGCCAGATATTTGCTGCATACAAGAATCTCACCTTACCTTAAAAGATAAATTTAAACTCAAGGTGAAGGGATGGTCATCTATATTCCAGGCAAATGGAAAACAGAAAAAAGCATGGGTTGTAATCTTATTTGCAGATACAATAGACTTTAAACCAACCAAAGTAAGGAAGGATAAAGATGGACATTTCATATTTGTTAAGGGCACCACTCAATATGATGAGATTTCAATTATTAATATTTATGCACCCAACCAGAATGTGACTCAATTTATAAGAAAAACTCTAATAAACAAGAGCAACTTGATTTCCTCTAGCTCCATAGTAGTTGGAGATTTTAATACTCCTTTAGCAGTGTTGGATAGATCTTCTAAGAAGAAGCTAACTAAAGAAATTTTAGATTTAAACTTAACCATTCAACATCTGGATTTAACAGACATCTACAGAACATTTCATCCTAATAAAATTGAATACATGTTCTTCTCAGCACCCCATGGAACATATTCCAAAATTGATCACATCTTAGGTCACAAGTCTAACCTCAGCAAATTTAAAAGAATAGAAATTATTCCTTGTATCTTCTTGGACCACCATGGAATAAAAGTTGAACTCAACAATAACAGGAATCACAAACTCACACAAAAACATGGAAGCTAAATAATCTTGTGCTGAAGGATATATGGGTCATAGACGAAATTAAGAAGGAAATTACCAAATTTTTGGAACTAAATGACAATGAAGCACAAATTATCAGAACCTTTGGGACACTGCAAAGGCAGTCCTAAGAGACAAATTTATAGCACTGCAAGCCTTCCTCAAGAAAACAGAAAGGGAGGAAGTTAACAACTTAATGAGACTTCTCAAGCAACTGGAGAAGGAAGAACTTTCCAACCCTAAACCCAGCAGAAGAAAAGAAACAACCAAAAGTAGAGCAGAATTAAATGAAATTAAAAACAAATGTATTATAGAACAGATCAATAAATCAAAAAGTTGTTTTTTTGAAAAGGGCAATAAGATAGATAAACCTTTGGCTAACTTAACCAGGAAAAAAAGAGTAAAATCTCTAATTTCTTCAATCAGAAATATTAAAGACAAAATAACAACAGATCCCTCAGCAATCAAAAAAATCCTCAATGAATAATACAAGAAACTGTACTCTCAGAAATATGAAAATCTGAAGGAAATTGTCCAATACCTGGAAGCATGCCACCTACCAAGACTTAGCCTGAACCAAGGGGAAATGTTGAACAGGCCTATATCAAGTTCTGAAATAGCATCAACAATACAAAATCTCCCTAAAAAGAAAAGCCCAGGACCAGATGACTTCAAGTCAGAATTCTACCAAACCTTTAAAGAGGAACTAGTACCTATATTACTAAACCTCTTCCAAAATATAGAAAAAGTAGGAATACTACCGAATACATTCTATGAAGCAAACATCACCTTGATCCCTAAACCAGGGAAAGACCCAACAAGAAAAGATAATTAAGGACCAATATCACTAATGAATATTGATGCAAAAATATTCAACAAGATCCTAGCAAACAGAATCCAACAACACATCAAACAAATTATACACCATGACCAAGTCAGCTTTATCCCAGGGTCTCAAGGCTGCTTCAATATACGTAAATCTATAAATGCAATTCAGCACATAAACCAATTAAAAAATAAAGACCATATGATTCTCTCAATTGATGCAGAAAAAGCTTTTGACAATATCCAGCATCCCTTCATGATTAGAACGCTTAAAAAAAATGGTATAGAAGGGACATTTTTAAAACTAATAGAGGCCATCTACAGCAAACTCACAGACAATATTGTATTGGATGGAGTTAAATTGAAGTCATTTCCACTTAGATCAGGAACCATGCAAGGTTGCCCATTATCTCCATTGCTCTTCAACATTGTAATGAAAGTTTTAGCCATTGCAATTAGGGAAGAAAAGGTGATCAAAGGTATCCACATAGCATCAGAAGAGATCAAACCTTCACTCTCTGCAGATGACATGATTGTATATCTGGAAAACACCAGGGATTCTACTACAAAACTTTTAGAAGTGATCAAGGAATACAGCAGCGTCTCAGGCTACAAAATCAACAACCATAAATCTGTAGTTTTTATATACACCAACAATAGTCAAGCCGAAAAAACAGTCAAGGACTCTATTCCTTTCACAGTAGTACCAAATAAGATGAAATATTTGGGAGTTTACCTAACAAAGGATGTGAAAGATCTTTATAAAGGGAACTATGAAACTTTAAGAAAAGAAATAGCTGAAAATGTTAACAAATGGAAAAACATACCATGCTCATGGCTGGGAAGAATCAATATTGTTAAAATGTCTATACTACCCAAAGCAATATATAATTTTAATGCAATTCCTAT
>CAUYON010139029.1:0-26583 GCA_963573935.1 Arctocebus calabarensis
TGCAGTATGAATACTGTATGAATATTTTGACTCTGGTCTGAAAAGATAAAAGAATGTTATCGAAAACTACATGGAATAATTGAAGTCCCTTCGAGTTTGAAAGTAAGCATTTTAGGACAAATAAAAGGAAATTCAACTTTGAAAAAAAAAAAAAACGCAGTGAGCAACAGTGTGTGCTAGGATCTGTGGCCAGCTGTTTCAGATGCATTATTTCATTTAATCCCCCACAACAATCTTATGAAATGGATAGCATTATTAATCTCATTTGAAGATTATACTCTGAGACTTAAACTGATTGTGTGTCTGAAGTGCCAAATGCTGGCCTTTATATTGGCAATCTGACCTTCCTGCTTATCTCTGGGCCCAGAGAAGCTGACATGAAAACAGGCCATGGGATGAGGCTTCAGGGAAGTTCAGCAGAGGCTCAGTAGTAGAGGCTGAGAATGGGACAGTGAAGAACTCAGAGGAGTGAGAGCCTTAATTTCCCTCTGTGCTTGGGTGAAGCTCACAGAGCTCATTGCTTTATTTTCTAATAATCTTTCCTGGAAGAAAAGTGTGCCTCTTCCCAACACACACACACACATATAAGACTCTGTGATGTTAACTGCTTACTTTGCAATGATAGTTTTGGTATTCTCTTGTAGATATTATTTTATTTTTCCTTTTATTGATATGTATAATAATAATTTTACATATTTGTGGATACACATGCACTTCCTAAAGGCATTGTTTTATCCCAGTGAGTAAATCCCTTGTCTGGCTGCTTTGCTACCCTGATGGGCGTGTCTGTGCTTCTCGAAGGTTTTGAGGACGCAGACCTCAGCTTAGTAGTTCCATCAACTCTCTTTGCCGCCGTGGGGACAGCCGGTCAGAGGTGTACCACTGCAAGACGCCTGGTGAGTTTGTCTGCAAGGCTGTGTGAGATTGTGTTGCTCTTGAAACACTATTTTTTAAACAAAGTCTGCTGTTAGCGAGATGTCATAGAATTGCTAGAACGATGTGTTCCCTAGATGGGACTTGCAGATGTGTGGGCTTACTACACTCCCTTCTGTGGTGCTGGCAGACGTTGCTAATTAGCCAGTGATCTGCCTTTCTCCCACCCCAGCTAACCAGACTCTCACTGCCAATCAGCTGGAGATGAGACCCGTTTTCAGTCCTACTCTTAGGACTGAAAGTGGACAAAGTCCAGTACCATTTAGAGACTAAAACAAGGTAAACATTTGAAAAATTTTGGGCGGTGCCTGTGGCTCAAAGGAGTAGGGCCGGCCCCATGTGCTGGAGGTGGTGGGTTCAAACCCAGCTCTGGCCAAAACTGAAAAAAAAAAAAATTGAAAAATTCTAAAACAATTACCTAAAAGATAGCCTTGCTTTTTTATAAAGGATTTACGTAGTAAAACATTTTATTTATTTATTTATTTTGAGACAGAGTCTTACTTTGTCACCCTGGGTAGAGTGCCATAGCATCATAGATCACAGCAACCTCAAATTCTTGGGCTTAAGAGATTCTCTTGCCTTAGCCTGCCAAGTAGGTGAGACTACAGGCACCTGCCACAACGCCTGGCTATTTTTTTGTTGCAGTTGTCATTGTTTAGCTGGCCTGGGCCGGGTTTGAACCCACCAGCCTGGGTGTATCTGGCCATCACCGGAACCGCTGTGCTACAGGTGCCAACCCAAGTAGTAAAACATTTTAAAGATTTAAATTTTTGGCTCAAGTCAAGGCTTGAAGTGATGTTGATGTATTGCAAAGCAAATGACTGGGTGTGTGTTTTCTGTAGTCTGCGTGCATATAGATGGGGGAGATTAATATTAAGTAAGGAGATATGGCTTAGCTTCAGTGTGGGGTTTGGGAATTTTAATCTCTAAGATTAGTTGGATTTCAGTTTAATAAGAAGTACCACTTTGATTTTCATGACTCGCGTGGTACTGAAAAACTGTGTACATGGGGGCGGCTCCTGTGGCTCAAAGGAGTAGGGTGCCAGCCTCATATACCCAAGATGGTGGGTTCAAACCCAGTCCCATCCAAAAAAAAAAAAAACTGCAAAAAAAAACTGTGTACTCTGACTGAGCAAGTTTTAGAAAGGTACGTTTGCCTTTTTTATTATTGTTTTTACTGTTGAATTTTCCTTTTGCAATTAAAAAAAGTACAATTACAGAACAATTTGCTTTAGATCTTTTTTTTTTTTTTTTGAGACAGAGCCTCAAGCTGTCACCCTGGATAGAGTGCTATGGCATCACAGCTCAGAGCAACCTCCAATTCCTGGGCTCAAATGAGTCTCTTGCCTCCGCAAGTAGCTGGGACTGCAGGCACCCGCCACAACGCCTGGCCATTTTTTGGTTGCAGCCATCATTGTTGTTTGGCGGGCCTGGGCTGGATTCGAGCCTGCCAGCTCAGGGATACATGGCTGGCACCTTAGCCCGCTGAGCCACAGGTGCCCAGCCTTTAGATCTTTATTGATAGGGAGTATCACAATTTGGAAAAGGTAAAGACTTGAGATGGTGGCTCACATCTGTAATCCTACCACTCCAGGAAGCTGAGGCTAGATAATCACTTGAGCTCAGGAGTTCTAGGCCAGCCTGAACAAGGGCCAAACCTTGTCTCTACTAAAAATAGAAACATTAGCTGGGTGTTTATAGTCTCACCTGCTTGGGAGGCTGAGGCAGGAGGATTGCTTGAACCTAGAAATTTGAGGTTGCTATGAACTAGGGAGAGGCCATGTCACTCTAGTCTGGGGCAACAGAGGGAGTCTCTGTCTCAAAAAAAAAAGGTCTTCTGTTTGCTTATGTTTTCAGAAATTGTAATATTTCAATAACCATTTAGAACTCTTAATCAATATAATTGGGCGGCTCCTGTGGCTCAGCGAGTAGGGCACTGGCCCCATATACCAAAGGTGGCGGGTTCAAGCCCGGCCTCGGCCGAACTGCAAAACAAAAAAATAGCCGGGCGCTGTGGCGGGCGGGCGCCTGTAGTCCCAGCTACTCGGGAGGCTGAGGCAAGAGAATCGCTTAAGCCCAAGAGCTGGAGGTTGCTGTGAGCAGTGTGACGCCACGGCACTCTACCCAGGGCGATAAAGTGAGATTCTGTGTCTACAAAAAAAAAAAAAAAAAATCAATATAATTAAGGACATTATTCATTGGTTAAAAATTTATACACTGTATAAATCTTGCATGTTTTTTTCATTGTATAAACCTTGTATGTTTTTTTTTTTTTCACTTAGTTTTTACACGAAAGCATCCATGATGAGGTTGTAAATAGACTTAAAAAGGCCTATGCACAGATTCGTGTTGGGAACCCATGGGACTGTGAGTATCTGGTTTTCAAAGATATCCCTTTGTGACAACAAATGTTGAAAGTGTTTCTGATTTTCTGAGTATTGGAGTTTTTCTTCTCTCTTTGCTGAGGGGCCTGAGGGGACCTGGAGCAGAGTATTAGGCAGTTGAGATGACAGATCTGCTCCTTGGTTGGGACTCTGGGTGCTTGACATTGGCTGGCTGGTGAGATTAGGAGATATCATTTAGTTGGGATGAGATTTGGTGAGCTTTTCTCTTTTTACTGATATTACCTTCACCCAAACCACCACCAACCCTGTCATGGAAAGTTTCCCCTCCTGTTTTCACCGCTACTGCTACGGTAACCAGAGTGATTTTTTAAAATGCAATCTGATAATTCACTCTCCTGCTTAAAATACTCCAAGGACTTCCCATTGCTTTTAGACTAAAACCCAGATGCCTCTTCAGCAGGCTCCTTGTTCCCTGCCCTCTGCCTTCTCCATCCTTGCTTCACAGCTCCAGGAGTGCCAGGTGCTGTCCGACTGCCGGAAATGTTCTTCCCCAGCTCTTCCTGTGGGGAACTTGCCACTTCCTCCTGGAGACCAGCCCTAATCTTCCGCTTTCTCTGTCCCTGGATCACTGTCAGTGCTCCAGTTTCCAGTAGTCATACAAATCAGTGCCAGTGTCCCCTTGAGTTGCACACCAGTACTGAGACTGTGCTGTTTTTAGAGAATTGTCACACTGTGATGAATAAGCTGATTCTATCTTTTAGATGCGGTGTGTGATTAAGTGACAGCTGTTTTTCCCAACCTGGGCTGGCGAACATATTTGGCCTTGCCTATGCATTTTTTCTCTTTTTTGCATACTTTGAGTCATAGGATTTATTTTGGTTGGTGAAATGGAAAGCTATAAGCCGAAACAAAGGAGAAGGAAGTAGGGTTTTTTCTTTTTTTTCATTCTTGGATCAAGCCAGTTAATGGTGAATTTCTCGATAAATGTCCTCTCTCTACCTCAGGGCTTTTTGATATAATTGTGTGTTTACTTTTAGTCTAGGACTAGTTGCTATAATATTGATGACTTCTGATGTAGATCCTTTGCTCTGTGACCAAATCTCTTCATTTTATTCCAATTAAGACCGATGATGGCAGTTACAATGAGGGAAGGTAATAAGAAAGTAGAAACCAATCAAAAGGGCTGGGCATGGTGGCTGTAATTCTAGCACTCTGGGAGGCTAAGGTAGGTGGATAGTTTGAGCTCAGGAGTGGGAGACCAGCCTGAGCAAGAGTGAGACCCTCTCTCTACTAAAAACAGAAAAACTAGCTGGGTGTTACACTGCACTCCTATAGTCCCAGTTACTCGGGAGGCTCAAACCCAAGAGTTTGAGGTTGCTGTGAGCTATGATGATGCCACAGCGCTCTACCCAGGTGACAGAGTGAGACTCTGTTTCAAAACAGAACAAAGCAACCCCCCCCAAAAAACAGTCAAAAGGCTAGTTTTTGGAAAAGCAGGCGTTGTCTCACAAACACGGGCATCCCCTTTGCCCCAGGCCACAGGAGAAATCTTCAGCCCATCTGAACAGACAGCTGTTGGACTACTGCTTGTGGCAGTGTCTGCCTCCTGCCTGCCTCTGACTGTGGTCACTCAGTCAATTTGCCTTCTGAACACTGCCTCACGCTCAGTGGCTCCACCTGGAGGCCTGGTAACCCTATTTATTTCTATAATAAAGGAAGTTTATGGGCATACCTGTTCATGTTCGTATTATCTGCAGCTGCTTTCACACTACAGTGGACAAAATAAAGAGCGTTCCTTTTCTCTGTCCAGCTAACGTCCTCTATGGGCCACTTCACACCAGGCAGGCAGTGGACATGTTTCTAGGAGCAGTGGAGAAAGCAAAGAAAGAAGGTGGCACAGTGGTATACGGGGGCAAGGTAAGGAAACCTCTGCAATGGGTTGTGATTGCTTTTCCCTTTCTTTCCCTCAGGCATAAGCAGGGCTTTGGGAAAACTGGGAAAGGGTCTCCATTTGACATCCTTCCTCTCCTGTATTAATAAGAGGAAATAAACATTTTAAAGAATAATCTCAGAAAACACATGGGGCATTTTTGGGAGGACACACAAGAAACTCAAGAATCTTGATTGCCTTTGAATTGAGTCCCAAACAAATTTGTGTGGAAAGGAGATCTCCTTTTCATGGTATACTAAAAGAGATTGTATTTGGAGAGGATAGAATCTGCATATGTTAGTTATTTTGTATTGGTTATTTTTAAAGGTCAGTTAAGGTAGGGAATAAAAAAATAGATACTGTAGTATTTTATCTTAATCTTAATTAGCTCATACAATGACATTTGTGTATTTGTATCTATGTATTTCTTTTTTTTTATATTGGGTTTTTTACTGTAGCATTCAACTTAATCTTGGTAAAAATAGCGCTTTTCCCCTTCATGTAATATTTAAGTTACATAATGGAATACGGCCTTACAATGGCAAATACAGCTGTCATGCACAGAGTTGAGAATAAATGCTGTTGACTCTTGGTCAGCTTACAGCTCAGAGGGTGAGACTACAAACATAGGGACGTGCTGGAGAGTTGCCTGTCAGCCTAAGCAGCTTGTTGTGGGCCTCAGTATTTTAAGGGAGGAAAGGGAATTGTTAGTTAAGTGCAGCTGAACTAGTAATTTGGTTACATGAGGTTGGTTAAGAGAGTGTCTGTTAACAATAATAGCCCCTTGGATAAACCTTGACTGTGATACTACCACTGTGCAAAGCTAAGAGAATACCTGTGGAGTTTCTGGTTTTGTACAATGCGTATTAGTCTGCTTGGACTGCCATAACAAAATATCCCAGCTTGGGTGACTTAAACAGCAGAAATTAGTTTTCATACAGTTTTGGAGGCTTGAAGTCTAAGGTCAAGGTGCTGGGAGTGCTGGTTTCTGGTGAGGCCTCTCTTTCTGGCTTGTAGATGCCACTTCTCACTGTGTCCTCACACGACCTTTCCCAGACGTGGAGTAGGGAGATATCTGGCATCTCTTCCTGTAAAGGACTCTTGTCCAATAATTGGATTAAGCCTTCTCTCTGTGACCTCATTTAGCCTTAGTTACTTCCTTAAAGTAACTAAGGAAAAATTATGTCCCTTCAAAATCCACATGTTGAAGCCCTCATGTTGAATTTGAGGGCTTCCAAAATCCACATGCTGAAGCCCTCAAATTCAATGTGAGGGCTTCAACATGTGGATTTTGAAGGGACACAATTCAATCTATAACACAATTGGTATAGATTTCCTATTTTAAAATTACATTAATTATTTTATTATATACTTTGTATACATTTCCTGTTTTAAATTGTAGAAATTTTAACTATTTATTTTTTTGAGTCAGAGTCTCACTTTGTTGCCTTGGTAGAGAGCTGTAGTGTCATAGCTCACAGCAACCTCCAACTCTTGGGCTTAGGCGATTCTCTTGCCTCAGCCTCCCGAGTAGTTAGGACTACAGGCACCCACCACAACGCCTGGCTATTTTTTGTTGTAGTTGTCATTGCTGTTTTAGCTAACTGGGACCAGGTTTAAACTGCCACCCTCAGTATATGGGGTCGGAGCCCTACCCACTGAGCCACAATCGCCGCCCAAATTATATAAATTTTTTTTTGTTTTTTTAGACACAGACTCAAGCTGTCACCCTGGGTAGAGTGCCGTGGCTTCATAGCTCACAGTAACCTCCAACTCCTGGGCTCAAGCGAGTCTCCTGCCTCCCCGCCTCCCAAGTAGCTGGGACTACAGGCGCCCGCCACAACGCCCGGCCATTTTTTGGTTGCAGCCATCATTGTTGTTTGGCAGGCCGGGCTGGATTTGAACCCGCCAGCTCAGGTGTCCGTGGCTGGCGCCTTAGCCGCTTGAGCCACAGGCGCCGAGCCAAATATATAAATTTTAAAATAACCATTTGCAAAAGTGTTTTTTCAGCATAACTTGGTGTGACACATGGTATGGCTGTCCTTTCCTGATTCTTTCCTTTTCCTATTTTTCTCTGACCATCTAAATTCGAACCAAGAGGAGGAAAGGAGAATTTTCATTCCTGAAAGGAAGTTACTTTGGAGAAATAATTTACCTATAAATGCTGTTTATTTTTTTCTCAAGTACACGCAAAGGTTGCGCCCTCTGACTCCCAAGTACCAGAAAACCAAGTGCTTTCATTCTTTGTGTTTCATTTCTCTGCATAAGGTTATGGATCGCCCTGGAAATTACGTAGAACCAACGATTGTGACAGGTCTCGCCCATGATGCATCCATTGTTCACACAGAGACTTTCGCTCCGATTCTCTACGTCTTTCAATTCAAGGTAAAAATGAATTCTGTTTCTCCTTTCTCTAGTCTAATGCTGAAATAAATGATAAGACAGGGAGGAAACGAAGGTGCACTAAATTTCACTCAGTTGGTCTTTAGGGAAGTTTTATTTATTTATTTATTTTGCAGTTTTTGGCCGGAGCTGAGTTTGAACCCACCACCTCCAGCATATGGGACCAGTGCCCTACTCTGAGCCACAGGCGCCGCCCCTTTAGGGAAGTTTTGGAAAGTCATTTGAGGCGGCGCTCATAGCTCAGTGGTTACAGCACTGGCCACATACACCTAGGCTGGCGGGTTCGAACACAGCCCGGGTCACCTAAAGAACAATGACAACTCTAACACAAAATGGCCAAGAGTTGTGGCAGGCGCCTGTAATCCCAGCTACTTGGAAGGCTGAGGCAGAAGAATCGCTTGGGCCCAAGAGTTTGAGGTTGCTGTGAGCTGTGACGCCATGGCATTCTACCAAGGGTGGCATGATGAGACTCTGTCTCAAAAAAAAAAAAAAAAGAAAGTCATTTGAATAGTAGAAATGTGAAGGCTCAGTACAAAATGTGACCAGATGAACACGTTAAAGCATGTCAGGCTAGCAGCCAGGGACACCAGGATGGGGAGTGTACCAGTGCTGAAGGTCATGGAGTGTGTAGTTCTCATCTTGTGTCACCATGTTCTGAGTTGGGTGGGCCATTGCGTCAGCGTCTCCAGAACATAGTGACTGGATAGTTTGATCACCTGTGTGCTGTGTATGTGCCAGAAGACAAAAATAAGAACATGGAGGGACAATCTAAAGACTAGGGTTACAAACTGCAGCAGAGGACAGGCTGTGGAGGTTTTAAAAGGTGAAGCTAGTGAGAAGGTCTCATTCTCTAGGAGACAGGCCCTATCCTTGCCAGCAAATATTTAGGATTAGTTTTGCAACCGCAGAGCTCAAATCAAAATTCGAATGTGCCATTGATAACAGTTAAGGAGTGGTGAAACTGCCATTGTCATTGTAATTATATGATTGCTTTTCTTTATATCTTGCTTTAAATTGTCTCACGTGGGGACTAGAGAGTATAATTTTGTGTTTTGTAGAGAGTGTGTGTCTATGTGAGTGACTGTGTGCTCTTGAGCAAATTAGCCTCTCTAGGCCTCATTTGCCCAGTCTGTAAATTGGAGAGAGTATAAAACTTGTGTTACAGGTGAGGATTAAATAACTGAATGGATGGTAAGTCTTTAAGTTAGTATTATATGTTGCACGCCGTAAGGACTGGGGAAATAGCAGCTGCCATATGCAGGGTCTTGAATGGAAGGAAGACTTTATTAACCTTTTGTTTCTCAAAGTATAATCGGAGAGAAAACACCAAAAAACTTTACCACTTCTCACAAGTGGTCTGAATTATGAGAAACTTAATTAGTAAGCTGTTGACTCCTTGGTTTCCTTTTGTGCATTAAAATGATACTGGCACATCTTAGGAAGTGAGTTTAACAACTGTGAACTTTAACCTGAGCACTATGACATCTAACGGCTTCCGTCTGTCCTTTTAGAATGAAGAAGAGGTCTTTGCCTGGAATAATGAAGTAAAACAGGGACTTTCAAGTAGCATCTTCACCAAAGATTTGGGTAGAATCTTCCGCTGGCTTGGGTACAACTTTATTATTTGTTTTGAAAATAATAGTCTGACTTTTGTAGTGAGTGGCCTTTTAAGAAATGAAATCATTTAATTGCGAATCCATTTCTTAGCATTGAGAATCTTTTGAGTTCGTTCGGTTTATTTGTGTTTGTTGTGTTTTATTTTGAATTTCCTGTCTGTTGTTCTCACCATGTCTCCCTTTTTTACGCAGACCTAGAGGATCTGACTGTGGCATTGTAAATGTCAACATTCCAACCAGTGGTGCTGAAATTGGAGGTGCATTTGGTATGTAGAGAATCATTCTCCTTTTTTATGTAGGGCGGTGAAGGAAAAGCAGTAGTAAATTTTAGAATACGTTCACCAAGAAACTGAAACACTATTTACGTTCTGAAATAATGTTTTGTGAGCTACCATGCCTGAAAAGCTTATATTTCATATTCAAAGTTGTTGCCCAAAGGCCTGCATTCTCTTCTCAGCTGTCTAATCGGATGAGAGCAGAGGCTCTTAACCTGAGATATGTCAACTCCTGAAATGGTGGCATCTATTTTCTTTCTGGGGAAAGGGGTCCAATACCCAAAAAAGATTAAGAATCACTGCTGCAAAGCCAGAAACATTTTACACAAAACATTCTGATTTTAATTTGCGAGCAGGCATTAGTGTTAAACAGCATTTTTGTGATATTGTGGAGGAGCCCACACAGGAAGAAACAGCTCAGAAGATCATGAGATTATTTCATATTTCTCTAGGAGGAGAAAAGCACACTGGTGGTGGCAGGGAGTCTGGCAGCGACGCCTGGAAGCAGTACATGAAAAGATCTACCTGGTAAGAACAGGGTTTGCGAAGGCAGGTTTGGCCTACAGCTGTTGGGAATGTGTTTTTTATACTTGTCTGCTTTCTGCACTCTCTTCTTGATTTTGTTTTTCTAGCATTGTCCACAGCCATCTCCTCAGAGTATCTATTTTGTAATATTTTCTAGCTTCCTTCCTTCCTTCCTTCCTTCTTCTCTCCCTCCTTTCCTCCCTCCCTCCCTCACAGCAGCCTCAACTCTCGGGCTCAAGCTATCCTCTTGTCTCGGCCTCCTGAGTAGCTGGGACTCTAGGTACCTCCCACAATGCCTGACTATTTTTAGAGACGGGGGTCTCACTCATGCTCAGGCTGGTTTCAAACTCCTGAGCTCAAGCAGCGTACCTGCCTCAGTCTAGAGTGCTGGGTGTGAGTCACAGCACCTGGCTTTCACTTTTAGTCTATTCCCCTCCCACCGTGGGTAGAAATAACTTTGATCAAGTACCGTGCAACAAAACATGTGGAACTAGGTCTATGGGGTGACACGTTGTATAAAGAGCATGGATGAGGGACGTAGACATACCTGTCCTGGGCCATCTGCTGGTCTGTGGGCTCGGTGGGTCTCAGCCTTGTTGCTTTAGTGCCCCTACGATGGTGCTCCCACCAGGAGTTGCTGAGGCATTGGTGGCTGTGGCTTTTTGGGCATCTCAAACACACAGGCAGCTTTCCTTGGCCTCACAATTCTTTTAAGTGTTATATCGCTTTTACTTTTCTTATCATTTGAGAGCCAGAAAGGTAAATATTTAACTATGTTTTTTCTAGAACCCACTTAATGTCTATACTTTTTCTCTCAGGAGAAAGAGCCAGTGACTAGTTGATAGAGAACTTTTTATTTTCTAAATTATTATATTTTCTTTATTTCTGTCAAAGAGAGAAGAATATCTGTGTTTTTCCTGATAATTCAATACAAGTTATTCAGATAAGAAGAAAGTTACAGGCCCCCTATTCTTGTGCCTACTCAGAAGATAAGCTATGAATAGTACGTATGAAATGTATATTTTCAGATTTTTGTTTCTCTTTTTCTTTTTATAAAACTAGATTCATATCAACATTTTTGTTGTTGTTTTGTTTTTTGAGACAGAATCTCAAGCTGTTGCCCTGGGTAGAGTGCTGTGATGTCACAGCTCATAGCACCTCAAACTCTCTTGGGCTTAAGCAATTCTCTTGCCTCAGCCTCCCAAGTAGCTGGGACTACAGGCACCAGCCATAACGCCCAGCTATTTTTGTTGTTGTAGTTGTTGTTTTAGCTGGCCCTGGCTGGGTTCGAACCTGCCAGCCTCAGTGTATATGTGACCAGCACCTTACCCACTGAGTTACAGGTGCCGCCTACCATATCAACATTGTTTTATATCTTAATTTTTTTCTTTATCAATATTTAACTTGGATAGTTTACCTTATTATTATATACAGACCTGATACATTTTTTAATGACATGAAAATACACTATATTGTGTATATGTTATCATTAATTTTCTTTGTTTTTTCTCCCTAGTACCATCAACTACAGCAAAGACCTTCCTCTGGCCCAAGGAATCAAGTTTCAGTAAAGGTGTTTTAGGTGGATACTACTCATTTATTTTTTAGGCATTTCTACAACTGCTTCCGAAAAAGACAAGGAAAATTAAGATTTGTCCTGAATAAATGCATCATTTTGAATGTGACAGTGCTAATCCTCCATGACCTCAGAGTCCTGAGTAATTCAAGAGACTCTTTTTTTTTTTAATCAAAATAAAATTGTTACAGCATAGATATACTTATTAAAAAATGGGTTGGGTTTTTATGTCACTAGATGTACATGATTTTTTAAAAAATTAATGATTATTTTATAATTAGAAAGACTAGTACATGCCAGGGTAGAAACTTGGGAAAAAACAGAAGAGCATAGAGAGACAAAAGTTTTGCTGTATGTGGGGAGTGTCATCTGAGCAAGTGAAGAGTTCTGAGGGTGAGTTTTGATTCACATTACCCCCTGGGCATGTATTGGAAAGGCGGTATGTCCCTGACAGTCTGAGGACCACAGGACAGTATTCATGGAGTAACTTGCTGTGCTAAAAGTGACAGCAGATACCACGGACGACCAGGTACTGCTCTTGCTCGTGATGTCAGCTTGGAAGAGATTCTCAGGCTTTGCTTTGGCCTAGAATATGCCAATAGCCAAGGACCTGAGAGGCCAGAATGATGTGTAGAATTCTGTTGAAAGCACATCTGGGTTTGATTTCTTATGCCGCCTTAGACCATTTACTGCAGTTGTTAGGTTTCTGCAGCTCTCAGTCCACCAGCTCCTCAGTGACCTGACGGCGTGTACTTATCCTTCCCTGCCCTCTCCCTGGCAGGCACCAACCCCTCCTCCTGCCAGTTTGGACCAGGGCAGAAGCCTTTGGTGGAGATCGGTATTGAAACCACAAGGGGGTTTTGTTCTATGTCCAATTGCTCATCATAGAAAAATTCAGTTACTGAGACAACAGAGATTGCCAATAAGAAAAGAGTCTTTAATATGACAGATGTCTTCTTGAGAGAAGCTACCTCAAATCCCGTTGGCCAAGAGATGTCATGGGCTTTTAAAGGAGGGGCCAATGGGTGGGGGCAGTTGACATGTATCTCACAAGAGGCTACTTGCATTGGGGGCAGGTTGTGGGGGATGGTGAGTCTTGGCATCAGGACATTCTGCTGCCTTCAGAATGTTGACTGCTTTGTCTTAGAGGAAATCTATTTCAGGGCTGGCGTGATGGCCCACACCTATAATCCCAGCACCTTGGGAGGTTGAGCATCTGAGTACATCATTTCTGGAAAACCACAGGTCAAGTAGTTAAGGGAGGGCATTATAAAAAACAAACAGGGGTTCATGGTGCTGGTTTTAAGATGACATAGACAACCTGATCTATCAGGATGTGAAGAGATTTGGACAACTGGCAAAGAGTTTGGGGTTGAATTATGATTCAGAGAAGCAAGCAAATGAAAAATCAAGCAACTATAAATGTATCAGGGAAGGAAAGGTATTCAAAATATATTCCATGGCTAGCTGTGAAGTATTCACCTAGACATGCTGTTAGCAACACCGAGTATGAATCACCCCCCCAGGGCTGACGACAGACTTGAGAGGAAGAAATAGGGGGAGGTCTCATCTTAGTTACTGATTGTAGGCAAAACTGATTGTGAAAGCTTTCTTTGAGACAAATTCATAATTTTTCTACATGTTGTTAGCACACAAAGACTCTTTTTTTGGTCCATGTTCATTAACATTTTTTGCCTTTAAATTATTCCTTTTTTTTCCTACTGACTTTGCAAATACAAAATGTTTGTTAATATTTGTAACCATGAGAGTGAAAAAGTACATTTGTAAGTGTTACTACTTGTGGTATATTTGAAGGTGTGAGAAGTTTTATTTTGCTTGTTACCGGTGATAGTGAGCATTTATGACTGTGTTACCTCTTTTTAAATCCTGCGTTCTAGCCCTGGATTGTGGTTAGTGAGTCTTACTGACCATCCAATCAGCTGAGCCCAGCAGACAGGTGGGCTGGTCCCCCCTGAAGGGAGTGTGAACACTGGCCCCTGGCTTCCCTGTGGGAGGCGGGCGCTCTCAATGAACATGACACACAGTGGAGTAGGTGATTTTCTCAAATGAAATTGAACACTTTATAGTTTGGGGGATTGTATTAAGCCTCCTCTCCCCAGCTCTGCGACCATGACATCATGTGTGGCATTCTGTCTCCTGGGAATGCTGAAGGGGACGGAGAAGTCCCTGTCCTTCCTCTTCCACAGGCACTCCCAGACTATTCTCTTGTTTCCTTCTTAACAAAGGTTGCAAATTGGAAAGTGGGTTTGAAGTGTTTTAAAATGGTTTCAGTTTCTATGCTGTTAGATGGGTCACACACACTCGCAGTCTTGCACCTGGCTTGATTGACTTGTTCATGTTGGTTCCCATATTTATTTTATCTGCCTGATCTCAGGAGACCATTTGTGCAGTTTGTACCCTCTGCATACCTTACTGTCTCTATCACGTAATTATTCATCTTTAGTTTTATTTGTGGTATGTTTCTAAGGAAGATATGTGGTGTGATGAATATCTAGGCCTCTGTCAATATTCTCTAGTCCCAGAAGCTATTGATAAATATTTTTTTCCCTTTTTTTTTTTTTTGAGATAGAGCCTCAAGCCGTCACCCTGGGTAGAGTGTGGTGGCATCACAACTCACAGTAACCTCCAGCTACTGGGCCCAAGCAATTGTCCTGCCTCTGCCTCCCAAGTAGCTGGGATTACAGGTGCCCGCCACAATGCCCAGCCTTTTTTTTTTTTTGGTTGCATCTGTCGTTGTTAGGCAGGCACCAGGCTGGATTCGAACCCGCCAGCTCAGGTGTATGTGGCTGGCACCTTAGCCGCTTGAGCCACAGGTGCTGAGCTGATAAATTTTGATGTATTACAGTTTTGGAATTTAATTATAATTACATCAATCTTTTATTTTATTTTATTTTTTGAGACAGGCTGACTCTGTCGCCCTGGGTAGAGTACCTTTGTGCGTAGCTCACAACCTCAAACTTCTGAGCTCAAGAGATCCTCTTGCCTCAGCCTCCCGAGTAGCTGGGACTATAGGTACCCACCACAGTGCCTATCTACCTTTTTTTAATTTTTGGTAGAGATTGGGTCTTGCTCTTGCACAGGCTTGTCTTCCACCTGCCTTGGCCTTCCAGAGTGTTAGGATTGCAATCCTGAGCCACTGCGCTTGGCCTCTATTGATCTTTTACAGATTTTCCAATTTAAGTTTAGAAAGTTAGGTTACAAATATTTCCTTCTGCCTTTTCTTTATTTTAAATGCATTTTTAAAAAAATAAAAGTAATACTTGTACACAGTTAAAAATTCAAAAGGGACTAGAATGCTTATAAAAACTAGCAGCTCACGTTCCCTCCCACTCCACTTACTTCACCTTTGGTTCCCACTTACAGCAACCGCGCTCACCTTTGCTGCTGCTATTTACCTCCAGAGTTTTTTTTTTTTTTTTGAGACAGAGCCTCAAGCTGTCACCCTGGGTAGAGTCCTGTGGCATCACAGCTGATAGCAACCTCGAACTCCTGGGCTCAAGTGATTCTCGTGCCTCCACCTCCCAAGTAGCTGGGACTACAGGCACCCGCCACAACGCCCGGCTTTTTTTTTTTGGTTGCAGCCATCATTGTTTGGTGGGCACGGGCTGGATTCGAACCCGCCAGCTCAGCTGTATGTGCCTTAGCCGCTTAAGCCGCAGGTGCTGAGCCAAAAACTGATTTTTTTTATGCAGTTTTTGGCCAGCACTAGGTTTGAACCTGCCACCGCCGGCATATGGGGCTGGTGCCCTACTCACTGAGCCACAGGTGCTGCCCGAGTGTTGTTTTTTTTTTGAGACAGAGTCTCACTGTCGTCCTATGGAGAGTTCTTTGGTGTCACAGCTCACAGCAACCTCAAACTCTTGGGCTTAAGAGATTCTCTTGCCTCAGCCTCCCGAGTAGTTGGGACTACAGGTGCCCACCACAACGCCCAGCTATTTTTTGGTTGCAGGCTCGGGCCAGGCTTGAACCTGCCGGCTTCGGTGTATGTGGCCGGCACCCTACTCACTGAGCTACAGGCGCCGAGCCAGTTCCTCAGTTTGGATATTGCCCTTTGACTTCTTGCTACTGTATTAGATGAGGATTAACTTGATTACCACCTCCTGAAACCCTTTCTTCCATTCCTTTAACCTGTTAATATCACAAATTTGGTTAAATCTGTGATCATTGTTCATTTATGACTATGCGAAACAAGGAAGACAAGCAGTGAATTAATGTTATTCCTACTTTCTTTCTTGTCTAATATTTTGTTTTCCCTGGAGTTAATAATTGCCCTTATTGCTTAATTTGCTTTGTATCTATTTTTTCTTTTTTTTTTTTTTGAGACAGACCTCAAGCTGTCACCCTGGATAGAGTGCTGTGGCATCACAGCTCACAGCAACCTCCAATTCCTGGGCTCAAGCGAGTCTCTTACCTTCGCCTCCCAAGTAGCTGGGACTACAGGCGCCCGCCACAACGCCCGGCCATTTTTTGGTTGCAGCCGTCATTGTTGTTTGGCGGGCCTGGGCTGGATTCGAACCCACCAGCTCAGGTTACGTGGCTGGCGCCTTAACCCATTGAGCCACAGGTGCCGAGCCAAGTATCTATTTTTTAATTGTGATAAAATACAACATAAAACTCACCATTTAAATCATTTTAAAGTATGCAGCTCATTAACTCATTAGGTACAGTTATAAACTTGTGCCACCATCCCCACCGTCTAGGTTCCGGAATGTCATCACCCATGCCTGTTAAGCAGCCGTTCCCCTTTCCCCTCTAATCCCAGGCTCTAGCAACCGCGCCTCTGCTTTCTGTTTCTATGGATTTACCTATTTTGAATATTTCATGTAAGTAGAATATGGAGAATGGTTCTAGTAATTACAGTAGAACCTCCATAGTTGGCCACCTCCCTACATTTATTACCTCCTTAAGTTTCCTGATTTTCCTCGACCAGGCATGCACCACATGTGCTCAATGGAAGTTCTTATGTTGACCAGTTCATTAAAATTCCCTTAAGTGGTCAACTTATAGAGGTTCTACTATATATCCAAATGTTTACATTATCTGTGTCACCTGCCTATCTTTAATATTTTCTAGTTACTCAGTACTAGTTTCAATTTTTGTTTGTTTGTTTTTTTCCTGGAATCAACTCTCCAAGTGCGCTGTGATCTCCTGCGTCCATTGGAACCTGCTGGAAAAATATTATCCTTTGACACCTCTTTGCTACTTTTCTGTATTAGAGCCTCCTGCTCCCTGGACCCTGTCTTTTCCTCTGTATTGCTTTTTGCTCTACTTTTTTTGAAGTATATCCTGCAGAAGCTTTCTGACAATATGATTTTTTTTTTTTTTTTTGAGACAGTCTTAAGCTGTTGCCCTGGGTAATTACTGTGGCGTCATAGTTCCCAGCAACCTCCAACTCTTGGGCTCAAGCCAACCTCTTCCCTCAGTTTTTCTGTTTTTAGTGGAGACAGGGTTTTGCTTTTGCTCAGCCTGGTTTCAAACTCATGAGCTCAAGCAGTCTGCCTGCCTGGGCCTCCCAGGGTGCTAGGATTACAGGTGTAAGGCACTGTGCCCCGCCCTTGACAATCATTGTTTTAGAGGAAATGAAAAGACGTTTACTCTTCCATATAAAAGAAAGGATTTTATTCCCACGTTGATTGGCTGTAGGATTCTGGATTTAAAGTGTTAGAATGTTTGGTGTTGTGTTTTGCTTTGTCCTACTGAAAAGATCTACAGATGTTTTGTGATATTGACAGCATAGTCTTTAATCCAAATTTGCAATTTGGGCATATGATTTCTCTAAATTGATTTGTCCTCAGACACCTGATTACTCCACCCCTATGTAGGTGAATGAGTTATCTTATTTCCCCACTGATGCCTTTTTTAGGATCTACTTTTAACTGGGTATTCTGACTCAGTATTTGAGGTATGTATCTGTTTATATACCCACATATGCTAGATAGACAATTGTGTGGCCTATATTTCTTTTATTAAATTTAAGTTGTTTTAGAGTCCTACAGGTACTATCTATGTGACCTTCAGAAATTAAGATAACCTCTTTGAACTTTATGCTTATCTGTACTTGTATCACTTTGGTTTCTTCTTTGCAAGCTTCGGAAACGTATTATGTCTTTGGCAAACAAACATGCACTATTCTAGAAAGCATCCTGTCCAGATGGGGTTTGCCAGACCAGATCCATCTCCAAGATTGTCTCCTACAGTGTGTCCTTAGGGACTGATCTCTAAGGACGGCTGCATCTGGGCTTGCTTTGTCCTCCAGCTTTTGATTATGTTTGGCTGGTGGTAAAAAAATGAAAGCAGAAAAGAGAGGTCAGGATATTAAATTCTCCCACCCCTGGGTAGTCATTGTCAGTGCCTTAAAAAAAAAAAAATCCAGCACATGTTTATTGGGATGTTTCCCTTTCCTCTTGATTGAGATGCGTTCAGTGCGGCTTCCTCCTGCAGGAACAGCCTTACCTTTCCGCACAGTGCATGTGGCTAAGCAGTGGGTTGTTCACAGTAGCCTGGTCAGCTCTCACCCGGGAAGCAGGAACCCAGCACCAAGTGCTGGTGCTTGTGTTTCTTCTCTTCTGGAGAAAGATGAAGATCCCTTGAGAGAGGTGTATTCCTTTTTTTTTTTGGAGACAGAATGTTATGTCGCCCTCGGTAGAGTGCCATGGCAATACAGTTCATAGTAACCTCAAACTCTTGGGCGTAAGAGATGTTCTTCCTTCAGCCTCCCAAGTAACTGGGACTACAGGTGTTCACCTTAATGCCTGGCTATTTTTTTGTTGTCACAGTTGTTTAGTAGGCCAGGGCTGGGCTGGAACTCACCAGCCCTGAAGCAGGTGGCCAGTGCCCTTTTACACTGATACATGGGCGCCGAGCCGAGAGAGGTGTGTTCTGATGGGGAGGTTGTCACTGCCAGAAAGCTTACTGCTTTTTCCATGACTGCATCTCTTACATGTCCCCTCTGCTGGCTCCATGGATTCCGCTGCTACTCCTTCCTTTCCTTGAGGTAGATGAGTGGAAACTGTGTTCTGTTGCTGTCTCTTTATCTCTAGGGCTTTAGCTGGATAGTGGGTAATAACCAGCTGTCTTGTCAGAATACCACTGAACCCTTTGTAGGCTTTGTGTTTCCCTACTCAAAACTGAAATACCAGGGAAGCGGAAAGCAATTCACCTCGCATGGATAATTTACCCTTGGCTGGGGAAGAGCAAAACATCTGCTTATTTGTTTTGTTTTGTTTGGCTTTTTGAGACAGAGTCTCAGTTGCCTAGGTTAGAATGCATGGCATCACAGCTCACAGCAACCTCAACCCCCTAGGCTCAAGCGATCTTCTTGCCTCAGCCTCTCAAGTAGCTGGGACTATCGGTGCCCACTGCCATGTCCAGCTAGTTTTTCTATTTCTAATTGAGATGGGTCTCACTTTGCCCAGGTTCGTCTTGAACTCCTGAGCTCAAGTGATTCACCCACCTCAGCTACCCAGAGTGCTAGGATGACAGGTGTGAGCCACCACACTCTGCCTAAACCCCCAGATTAGTAGTCCTAATTCTGGACTAATCAAGGGTGGATAATTCCCTTAAAAGAAACTACAGTGATATTACCATGGGTAAGAAAGATGCTGCTTAATTTAAAAAAGACATTTCCACTACTCAGGAATGCTAATACCTGTCCCACCCAGCTATTAGGATTAAAGAGAGAAATTACAAAATAACAGTAGTTATACTGAGATATGGGCACTGAGCCAAGAGAGAGGTGTGTGCTCAGTAAATATTGGCTGCTATCATTAGGGTATTTTTCCACATAAGTTTTTTTATAGATTTTTTTTTTTGGAGAGACAGAGTCTCACCCTATGGCCCTTGGTAGAGTGCCGTGGAGTCACACAGCTCACAGCAACCTCCAGCTCTTGGGCTTAGACTATTCTCTTGCCTCAGCCTCCCAAGTAGCTGGAACTACAGGCGCCCGCCACAGCACCCAGCTATTTTTTGTTTTTTTGCAGTTTGGCCGAGGCCGGGTTTGAACCCGCCACCTTTGGTATATGGGGCCGGCGTCCTACTCCTTGAGCCATAGGTGCCACCCATATTTTCCAGTTTTTTGAAAAGGAAAGTTCTTTAGAATTTTTACTGGAATCATGTTAAATTTATAAATTGGCACTTACTATAATAATACTCAGGTTTATAATGGTATATTTGGATTTGTTCAAATTTTTGTGATATGTAGCAAAATTCTGTAGTTCATTTCATTCAGTGTCTTAACAAATTTCAAGTTTTTTCCTCTGTACAGAATGTGCCCCCTAAATGTATATACATTTTGAGAAAGGAAAGAACTGTATTAAAATTATAATACTCTGGCTTGGTACCTGTGGCTCAAGCGGCTGAGGCGCCAGCCACATATACCTGACCTGGCGGGTTTGAATCCAGCCCGGGCCTATCAAACAACTGTGACGGCTGCAACCAAAAAATAGCCGGGCCTTGTGGCAGGTGCCAGTAGTCCCAGCTACTTGGGAGATGTAGGCGGGAGAGTCCCTTGAGCCCAGGAGTTGGAGGTTACTGTGAGCTGTGTTGCCACCGCACTCTACCCAGGGTGACAACTTGAGGCTCTGTCTCAAAAAAAAATTAATAAATAAAAATAAAAAAATTATAATATGTATACCAATAACAAAAGACGAATACAAGTTACATTTGAACACCTCTTGTAATGCAGTTTTTTCCTTTTTTCAAATGTGTATACATGTTTTGGGTACCCTCTGTATTTTATGATTTTGGTTATTGTAAATGGGATCTCCCCACTTTATAAATGATTGCCGAGGCCGTTACTTCCCAAGGTAGATTAGTCTTAAAAATAGAAACACAGATCCAGCAACTGCTCCACACTTGCTATTAGCTTATCAAGAATCCTTATTGCCTAACAGGCAATTCCAGGGTTCTAGAAATCTCACCACGATTTGGATTTTTTTTGTGTGTCTTTACAGTGCTGGCCATTAGGTGTCACTGTTGGTCAGAGCAAAGGTCTCAGTTTAGCAGGGACGTGAGCCCTGTTGACTCTTTAGTATCCAGGTCACCATGCTCAAGTATCTACTGTTAGCAGACAGCTCAGAGGCCCACTTTTATAAGCTGCTTTACTTCCCAGCACCATTGGCAACCTTTCTCTTTGTTTAGGATTAATGTAAGGGTTTGTATAATTCGGTTACATTGTGCTTATTGTGGATTTGTGCTTATTAGGAAAAGTCCAAGTTGTATTTGAGTCCTTGCACAGAAGCTGTGCCATATACTCCAACGTTGTAACTGTTAGATAAGTATTGCTTTTAATGACACAGATCATCAGAGCTTCAGTTGATCGCCCTTCTTGGAGAAAACTTAAGCCTCAAGTAAAAGAGAAAAGACAATGTTTGCCTGTAATTGCAGATTTGTCTCTGTTAAATTAAGAAATGAAACTATGTTTTGTTTTCTATCCCCTCTCTGTTCCTTTCAGTGAGCGTATGTGTGAAGTAATTTTATTTTGAACAACTCCAGGGAATATTCTATTTGCTTTGCTTATCTGGCGTTACTCTGTTCCAGGCACTTTTCTTTTTTTTTGAGACAGAGCCTCAAGCTGTCGCCCTGAGTAGAGTGCTGTGGCATCACAGCTCACAGCAACCTCCAATTCCTGGGCTCAAGCGAGTCTCTTGCCTCCGCCTCCCAAGTATCTGGGACTACAGGCGCCCGCCACAACGCCCGGCCATTTTTTGTTTGCAGCCGTCATTGTTGTTTGGCGGGTCCTGGGGCTGGATTCGAACCCGCCAGCTCAGGTGTATGTGGCTGGCGCCTTAGCCCGTTGAGCCACAGGCGCCGAGCCACCAGGCACTTTTCAAATACTTAGCACATATAACTGCATGTAATTCTCGTAACAACCCTTGGGAGTAGGTGCTGTTATCCTCATTTTATTGGTGAGGAAACTGAGGTACAGAGAGGCTAAGTAACTTTCCCCAAGTCACACACTAATAAGTGATGGTGCTGAGCTATCCAAGGAAGCTGCCTGGCCCCAAGTTAGTGCTCGTCTCAGTGTGAATTGTGCCCCTGAAATTGGAGAGCTCTTACTTGCCCTTTTGCCCTGCCTCTTTGTTAATTGCTGACCCTTCCTTTTTTTCTTTTGTAGTGTTTTTTATTTTGACACTATCACAAACTTAAAAGTTACAAGTACAATGTGAAGAACTCCCCTCTCCCCGAGGCTCTTTAGAATATGCTGTCAACCGGTTACCCCATCACCCTTAAACACTTGAGCGTGTAGTTCCCACAAACTGGGACATTTTCCTGGATCACTGCAATACAACCATCAAAATCAGGAAGTTAGTCCTGGTACGTTACTCACATCTCATCTACAGATCCCATTCAACTTCGCTGCTCATCCCATGATGTCCTTTACAGCAAAAGGATGTATGTTGTCGTATGTCTTTAGCTTCTTTTAGTCTTTTCTCAGTTTTCATGACCATGACACTTCTGAATATACAGGCCACTTAGTGCATGGATGGTTCCTCACCGTGATGTGTCCTTGTGGTTAGATTCTGGTTGTGTGTCCTCAGAGATACTGTCACGGAAGCGCCACCACGTTCTCCTCACTGCATCCTGCCAGGCTATGTGCATCGCCCAAGCTGAGGATGATAGCTGATCTCTCAATTGAGATGGGGTCTGACAGTGTCCTCTGCAATGAAGTGTCTCTTCCACCTTCCTAAATTAATAGAAAGAAGGTTCTTTGAAGTTATTTACATGTCCTAACTACCCATCTAATTTTCTGTTTATTCATTTGTATATACTTCTATTTTCCTATTTTTCCTGATAGTTGTAATCCATTTATTCAATTGCTTGATACTTAAGATGAACTCTGATGTCCCTGGCTTGGCCAGCAGGATTCCCTTTGGACTGGTTCCAGGGGCCTCTTGAGTGCCCCTGCCCCTGTCCTTTGAGCACTTCTAAAAAGGGCACAAGATGTTCAGCCCTGGAATGAGCCATTTCTCCAAGGAGCCCTGGTCTTGTCTGGTAATGTCTTATATTTCAAAGCCAATATTTGGTTTAGATATATCTGTTGATGTGGGAATGTCACTGCTCCCAGGCCCTTGCAGTGGGCAGACTTGTACATCTACATTTATTTCTAAATCTGTTTATATTGACAACTGTGAGTTCACATCAAAGTTTTCATGTCCAAGCCAATATCACAGTGTTCATTTTAGTTTTTTCCCTTTCAGTGTTTGTAACTCTTGTTTCTGATGGTAAGAAACTGCTTCCATCACCCTCAAAATGTCCTTTTATTGATCAGTCCCTCTGTGTTGCCATTCTCCTGTCTCCTGTGGGACACTCCTTTTCTCTCCCCCTGGTTCTGACTGTGCTGGTCTCATGTCACATGAGTGCCCCCCTCAGCCAGCTCAGGCTCTCATACCTGTAAACGTCTTCTCTATGTGGACACCCTTCTCACCTCTCTAATGGCTTTGGGAGTGAATTGTTGGGGAAGAAAAGAGGTAGAGCAGAAACTGATCCTTCTTAAAATGCAAAATAGTACCTGACTGTCCCCTCCCTGCCTGCTGGGAGCAGGGGTGGATATGCAGGGGCTTCAGCTGGAAGAGTGGGTGGCACAGGTCCTGGGGGTGGGACACTGGCCTTTCAGGCAGAGGTCTGTGTCTAAGGGGCCACGTGATCTGGGAGAAGTAATATGACTTCATCATGTCCAGCTGTCTCACAAATGGCTTGGACCAAATCTGAAGTCAAAGATTGGCCATGTGCCAAAATTGGCATAAGTTCTTATCTTGCTTGGGAGTAAATGTTCAAAAAAATTTCAGATGTCTTTAGCTGGAGTCTGTGCACTCCTATTAGCCTCAGAGAGGCCACAGATCAGCACAGCTTTCCCAGCTTCACACTTTTTTTCTGTCTGGTCTAAGCGTCATTTTAAGCCTCTTCTGGCCCAGGGATTTGATGGTTTGTTCAGTAGGCGCTGTTGAATAGGCCTACCTCTAACTGCCCCTTATTGGTTGGGGACAGTCTTCCTATCTAGGAGAATGAACTAGTCTGTAGACTTCCAGGCAGCATCCTTATAACATTTAGGATATAACTTTAGCTATCCTCCTAGAGACCCCAAAGAATCAAGAGAAAACACGCTAGTTTCTCATTTAATAGCCCAGTGTAAATGGTCCAGTGTGACCCGGTGGGGTCCAGGCCTTCACTCCCTTGTTTGCTGTTCTGTTTGTCAAGGATGGCTCACTGCTGTGTCCATGCGTCAGCTGGTGGTTAGGGGAGGGACACCCCTTCCTTTTCGGGGTATGGCCCAGAAGTGGCACATCACTTCCACTCGCTTCACTTTGGCCACACTTAGTCACCTAGTGTAGACAGCCCAATGGGAGGTTGAGAAGCCTCTATTCTTGGGAGCCACGTACTTAGTCAAGAGTTAGGCATTTTTATGCTGAGAGAGGACAGAATGGGTGCTGGAGGAGCCTAGGAGCTGCTGCCAGTGTTGAGAGCAGCCCTCTCCACCCACTTTCAGGGCGCTCCTGTCGCGTTCACCTCTCCTGCCTAGCTGTCTGATAGACTTCTGGTTAAGAATTCACTGACTGCTACCGTTCCCATCCATCATTTATCCCCCAGCCAAAAATGTCAAAGTAGTTAGCAGAGAGAAGAATGTACTAGGAAGAGAATTTTGGACGAATGGCACAGTTGGAGGTCGGACTGGCAAACGTCCAGGCAGGATGGAAAGTGACTCCCTGGAAAAGGCGGTGCTGATTAGAGCTGTGGGAGTCCAGGAAGAGAGGCCAGCGAGCTTCCTTCAGCCTGGCCTCTTTGGATTCTCCTCTGGCTTCATGGATTCTATAATTACTTTTCATTTACAGAGTCTGACTCTGTTGCCAGGCTAGATGCCGTGGTGTCAGCCTAACTCACAGGCAACTCTAAGTATTCCAGTGTACAGCAGAGACAAAACAAGGTTGGACAACGGATGAAGCATCAGGCTGTAGGGTGCCAGCATTCCATCCCCAGCTCTGTGCGTGGAACCGTGGGAAAGCCTCACCTAAGCCATCCTCAGCCATCCTCCTCTATGAAATGGGGATAATGAAATGGGGCCTCCCATACTTCTCCCTAAGCAATTGTGAAGACAAATGCAGTATCAAACGTGAACGCTTTTGTGTAGGGTGTTAACAGCCGACAGATGGTGTTACTGGTAGAAGGGCTTTGAGCGCCCATCCCTGGAGCCCTCATTTAATTGAGAGGCTCAGAGGGACTGGTGCAGTGGCTCATGCCTGTGATCCTAGCTGTGATGTCTACTAAAAATAGAAAAAAAACATTAGCTGGTGCGGTGGCTCATGCCTGTGATCCTAGCACTCTGGGAGGCTGAGGCAGATGGATTACTTGAGCTCAGGAGTTTGAGACCAGTCCGAGCAAGAGTGAGACCCCATGTCTACTAAAAATAGAAAGAAAAAAATAGCTGGTATGGTGGAACATGCCTGTAGTCCCAGCTACTTGGGAGGCTGAGTCAGGAGGATTGCTGAAACCGTAGAGTTTGAGGTTGCCAAGAGGTCTGACACCATGGTACTCTAGCCTGGGTAACAGAGTCAGGCTCTGTCTCAAAAAAATAAGAAAAAAGAGAAGCTCAGGGGTCTGGTCCAAATGGGGTCAGCCCTGATTCGAAGATCACTTCTCCAGCACATGGGGTCTAGAGGAAACCAGGTAGTCTGGGGATCAGGCCCGTTCAGCAGGTTGGGGCTTGGGCTTTGGGAGCAGACCCTCCTGGTCGGCATATGGGCTGGGCCACTGCACAGCTGCGACCTAGAGTCCCTTTAAGGAAGTCCTAGCCCAGAACTTTGGAGAGGGACCTCTAGCGGATAAAAGAATTTTTTCTGACTATCCTTCTAGATTCTTTGGCTGTCTATCGCTGGACTGACATAAGACAGAACAAGGAGAAAAATAAGCAGAGTTTCTTTAGCATTGTGTTAGAGCTTCTACTCGGGAACACTCAGGAGATGGGCAACATGAAGGCTTGTTTGGAATGTGCTCACGCAGCAGCTCAGCAGAGGACCGATACGTTTTTAGTGAAGTGAAAAGGAAAAGGACCTGAGTATCTAGGGAAGGCAAATATGAGGTCGGACAATGAAGTTCACAACTTCATTCTAGATAAAGCGCTACCTATCTCATTGCTGAATATTACTCTGGTCACTGTACGGCCAAGGGGACTGCTTCAAAGGTCACCACAGTGATCTTCAGCAGTGAGGCAGGAAGCACTTTCTCTTGGACAAGTTTGCCAACTTGATTGTCAGACCTCGTACTTGGGAAACTAAAGGCAGATAAAGGCTAGTTAGTAAAGTTTGTTATAGCTAGATTGCTCTGGTGGCGTCTCCAGGTTGGTAGGTCTAAAATTCATCTCCAGTGATTAACTGTCATTGTGTCTGGTAGAAGAAGGAAATTGCTGTACGTTTATTCCTGCTTTTAGACAAAGGGGAGGTGTGCAGAGAGCTTTTCTTGTATCTGTTTCTTCTTAATTGCCTTCAGCTCCAAATAATCCTTATGTCAAACTGTCACATTTTGAGGTGACATATTCTGCTACCCTAGAGACCCAAGAACCTTGGCTAAAACTGGTTTGATCTTAGATTGCAGTGCGCCAAACAGCTGTTCAACAAAACCTCCGCTGATTGAATTTGAACCTCTCTCTGTCTAGTTTGAGCCGGTGAACTCAGACTGTTCCTGAATATTTAAATTCTTTGACTTTCATCTGTGAAAATCCCTGGAGTGCCATGAGGAGATATTTGATCCTGTTTAGAGGGTCACCTGAGCATGCTACCAATATCAAGACGCATTGGGCTGTGAGTTAGGAAAGTGAACTTCGGTCACAATCTCCAACAGGGCCTATGAGAGAAGATTTCCATGTTCTGTGCCCTGTGCCCTTTCTTGGGGCTTAAGTGACACAACATCATATCTACTCTGGAGAAAGTATGAGGGGACAGCATCTCCGAGACCATCTTGCTCTTATTTT
>CAUYON010139030.1:0-53156 GCA_963573935.1 Arctocebus calabarensis
TTTTTGAAATTATCTTTTACTTTTATTTATAAATATTAGTTGTCTATTTTTTGACACTTTGGAAAAAAATAAGTTAACTGATGACTCCATACTGAGCCTCAGAGTTAAAGCATTCTATAATAGACATACTCTTATTTGACAATGTGAATGTTACTTTCTTTGCATTATTAATAATATTGCTTAATATTTTGATGCAGTACTCGTCTGATTTCTGAATGTATTTATCTTCGTTCATTCTTTTCGAGGTTTTTGTTTCTAGTCCTTATCTTAAACGCTGTTATTGTTATTAAATTTTCGAGGTTTTTGTTTCTAGTCCTTATCTTAAACGCTGTTATCATTATTAAATTTTAAGCCTTTTTAATTCTATGAAGGCAAAAAGTGGAAACCTAATAAACACATGTATATGTAAAAATAAAAAAAAAATTTTTTAAAAAGAACAAAAATAGAAAAACTAGCCAGGTGTTGTGGCAGGCACCTGTAGTCCCTGCTACCCAAGAGGCTGAAGCAACAGGATGTTTGAGCCCAAGAGATTGAGGTTACTATGAGCTATGAGAATGCCACAGCACTCTACCAGGCCCAGGGCAGCAGAGTGAGACTCGGTCTCAAAAAAAAAAAAAAAATGTTCAGTGTATGGGGCAGAAGCATCTTGGGTTGGAGGAGAGATAACAAGTCCTGGCTTTAGGAGTCAGTTCAGGAAGTTAAATCTGGTCCCCACAGCATATGAAGGATTCGAAGACAACTTTAAGTAGAGGAATGATGTGGTCAGATTTCCATAGTTAATCAGAGATTAACTATGGAAGGGTTTGGAGAGATGAGGGGCCACGAGGGTGAGTCCTAAAGAATGTCCCCTGCACTATACCACTTCTCTCTATGTTTTCCTCTCGTGGCCCCATTCCTCTCTCCCTACCTTGAGCTGGCTGGTGGTCCTTTGGAGTCATAGCGGGGTTAATATGGCCCCAACTGCCAAAATGTCTCTGGGCCCAAGTCTCAGCAACCTACAGTGGCCTGAGCTCTGGAGCACTTGGGGTAGCGGGGTCCAGGCAGCCCTCCCACGATGTTGTGTGCAGACCACAGGGGTGGTTCTGGCCCCCAGGTGGAGAGTCTCTTCCCTGGCCAGGTTGGCCTGGACCGTCATCCTGGCAATGGCAGCTCGTGCTCCTGCCTCTTCAGCAATAGACAACAGGTTACACCTCTGCTGCCAGTGTTGACTTACAAGTACTAGATTTTGAGGACAGGTCCCAGGTCAGCAGGAAGGAGGGCTGTGATTAAGGGATGCTGGGCAGCTGCTTCACCAGGTGTTGCTTGCCTTTGCACTCCAGTCCAGTGATGGTTCTCTGATGCTGGGTGATTGTGGCCACTAGAAAAGACAGCTGTTCTCCGCTTCACGTGCAGGGTACGGAGGCGGTGGATGAGAGGCTCAGAGCTGTCCTGTTCCCCTGGTGGGGAGTTGTAGCCTTTGTCAGTAGGGGCCACTGTGAGTTATGCTTCAGCTAGGTCATCCGGTCTTGGAGCAAAGACCGAGGTTTAGTGTGGTCAGTCTCACTTCTATGGCTGTAGCCTGGCTGTGGGAGCAGCGCCACGTGCAGGAGGTGGAGGAGCTTGCCAGAAGCATGATGGCTGGGAAAATGGCCTTGCTGTCGGCAAAGGTGGGCAAAGGGCTGTGCCCTAAGCCCGCTTTCACCCACCTGCCGGTTCTCTCCAGTTGATGACCTTTGGCTAAGTGTCAGAAATGCTGACAGTGGCCACACCCAAGGCTTAGGCTCCTGCTTGGTGGTGGTGACCTGGGCCACTGTGGAAACGACCCCAGAGCTCTCCAGTCCACCCTCTCCTCCTGCCCACCCACTAGGAGAGGCAAGACCAGGCGTGGGCTTGAGGAGCAGCCTCCTCTCCCAGACCCCCTATGTCCTGCTCTTCCGTACCTCGGGAACTCCTGCTACAACCTCTGCGGCCCTGTCGGGAGGTGATTCCAGAACTACCAAGGTGAACCCATCGCAGAACCAGTGCCTTAGGATGACCCCTTATTTAGGTATAAAGTTACACTCCCTGACCTTTTCCTCCTGCATCAGTTCACTGTCCTGGGCTTCCCTCAACACCTCCACCCCCCATCCCAGAAATCCCCTAGCTAGGAGCCCTGACAGAGCCCCAGGGTCATGGGCCACCAGGCTTTTTGTTTAGTTTCCAGAATGGAGCCCAATCAGTGAGGAATGGCTGGTTTCTCACTAGTAGGGAAGCAGATCTTAGAATACGAGGCAGGGTGGTCAACCTCCCAGGTCAGTTGCTGTGACCATGGACTTAAGTGTCAGGGTTCCCGTGAGGGGCTGTAGCACTGTAAACGGAAGTGCTCCCTCGTAGAGAAAAGCCCCACCCAGCGGCCCCACACATCTGTCTCATCGCCAGCCCTCTGCTGCCCTCGACCCTCATCCCTGGGGATTACCCCTTCACAGATTAGATCCACAGCCAGATTTCAGATCACAAGCCAGCTCCCCCGTGGCCTGCCCACTCCCGCGCCACCTGGCCCTGTGTGTAGCTGGAGCTTATCCTCTCATTTGAATACTAAAGGCAGGCTTAGTCAGGAAAGCATATCTGCTGCTTTAAAAGAAGACAGAGAAGTAAAATTCAGCAGCACGCACGCCCCAAACCCACACGAGCCTGGCACGTGGCTCTTCGGGGCTGTGGACGTGCCACGCCACCTTGCTTCTCCCTCGGCGTGGAAAATCAGGAGCTGACTCTATTCCCAGATGAAAGCAGAGAATAGTGCCTAATAGGCACTTAATAAATGTTTGCAGAAATGAATTGGAGCAATCTGAATTGACGGGAATTGTGGATCTTGCTTTCCATCAGCGTTCTGAGCCTCTTGAAGCTCTCTGCATAAATAAAGGGAGATAGGACTAAGTGAGCGCTCACCTCCCCAGGGGAAAGCCCAGAGCCCCGGTGTCCTCAGCAGGAAGTCAGGAGATTGAGTTCTCCCCCTTAGCTTGCCGAGAAGATAAGGCTACCTGTGGGCCTCGGTGTCCCCATCTGTCAAATGAAGCTATTGATCCTTCCTCACGGATTATTGAGAGGCTCCGCGGGCCCAGGCACAGTCTAGTGCTTTGGAAGAGGTTGACGTCATGTCCAAGGAAAGCAGACCTGTCTGAGGAGCAGAGGGCTCCTCTAGCCACGGCAGGGTCCCCAGTGAGGGAGGCTACAGGCATGGCCCCCACATGGCGTTCTCAGAGGGCTGAAATGCGGTGCACACCAGATCCCATCTCCCCCCACACCTTCTTAGTACCCCCAGCCTCGCAAAGTCCCCATTAAGTCAGCCAGCAGGAACTTAATCACCTTTCTTCAAGCCCTTCAGTTTTCATTTCCATCAGCAAAAGCAAGCTAAAAGCTGCAGCTGAAAAAAAACAAAACGAAACGACAATGAAAACCTGTAAATTACTCAGCATGTAGAATTCTAGGCAGAGGGCAATGCCAGGCCGGAGTGTTGGGCAGCTGGTGCCTCTGGGACAGCCAAGGACAAAGCAGAAGGCAAAGGTGTGTCCTGGACTCCTCCTCCCCACCCCCCCAACCCCCGATTACAAGGGGTCCTGCCCAGAGACACTTTCACTGAGTCCAGGTTAGCTTGGATTTCCTGCCCCTGAGAGCCCCCAACCAAGTAGGTTCCTGCCTCTGCTCTCTGTCCCCATAGTCAGAGCCAGAGCACATTCTCAGCAGTGGGCTGGAGATGGTCATCACCACCTGACCTGAGCCAGGGCTGCATGGGGCACAGATCTGCTAACCAAGGATGCGAGGGGTTCAGAGCCTGGAGCAGCGTCTCCCCATGGTCCGGCCTATGTCATCAGAGCCGAAGGCACAGCATGTGCAAGGGAAGCCACTGACTACCTGGAGTGCTTTCAGGAAGGGGCTGCAGTCCATTTGGGCTACTATAAACAACAGAAACTTATTCCCTACAGTTTTGAAGGCTGGGAAGCCTAAGATCAAAATACCAGCAGATTGGATGTGTGATGAGGGCACCTCCAGATTCCTAGACTGCCATCTTCTCTCTGTGTCCTCTCATGGTAGAAGGGGCTGCTGACTCTCTGGGTCTCTTTTAGAAGGGCACTGATCCCTATAATGGGGGTTCCACCCTTATGACATAATCACCTCGCATAGGCCTCACTTCCTAATACCATCAACTTGGGGGGGTGAGGATTTTAACATACGAGTTTTGGGGGACACATAAACATTCAGACTATAGCAGGGAATGTCTGAGCTGAGTTTTGAAGCATAAGTAGAAGCTCACCAGGCAGACAAGACAGTGAGGGAAAGATACTCTGCCTTGAGGGCTCAGCAGGTGTGAAGGCACACGGGTGTGTGTGTCTTCCTTCCTCACATTCTCATGGCCATCATCTGGGCAGAAGCTGCCCTGGTCAGTGCCAGCAGACTGGCATTGGGAAGCAGGTGCCACTCATCCCAGAGCCAGGCAGTCATGGTCAAAACACTTTGTGAACCAGGGGTGCTGACTCCGCCTTGTCATGGGAGCCCATTCCCTGATAGGGCCTTTATTAAGACTACTGAGCAAGCCCAGTGGGTGCTGGCTGCTGGCTTCCTATGAGGTGGAACTCACAGAGACTTGCTCACTCACAGAGGGAGAGTTCTGGGCAGCCCACGATCTTCCCAGGACACCCTGTTGCCCCACTCTCGAGTCTGAACAGATGTTTGGCCAGCCTCACCGTTGGTATTGCAGGGAAGCGTGTAGGGCTGGCCCTGTGGCTGTCTTAGCCCTGGGTGCTTCACTCCACAACCCCCAGGCTTTTTCCTGATCTCCAGCACCAGCTTTGAAGATAGATGATTCAGGTGAGCTAGGAGCAGGAAGTGGCACCCCTCCTCATCCTGTATCAGTCCATGCCTCCTCTTGCATCCCCCATCCATCCTTTACACATTCAGCATATAGCTACTAAGCACCCACCATGTCACAGCCCTGCCCCAGATACAGGGGACATAGTGGTGAGGGGAGAGACAGATCCCTGCCTTTGTAGGGCATTTGTTGGGGACAGAGGAACAAACAGGACTCTGCCTAGATGGAAGGGCCCAGAAAGAATCCTCTGGTCCAGCCCCTCCTGGAGGCAGGGCCCTGTTGGGAAGTCAGCATGGCAGGGCAAGAGGGCAGTGGGGCCTGTTAGTCTAGCTAACAAAGCAGAGCCCCGGGGCCTCAGGCTCCATATTCGCACCTGTAGTGACCAGGTCTCAGGGCCATGGCCACCGGCCAGCCACAGGTCCCTCACCTACTGTCACATTCACCCACCAGAGTTAGAGCTTGCACTTCAGATAAAACATGCCCTACCACTCCCGAGCAAATTATAAATGTTATCTATTAAAGCCCTTTGGATGCGAAATGGCATGTAAATTAATAGGATTTTAGACTAGGAAGAAACCAAAGGGATTTCTCAGCTCCACTCCAGTTATTACCTTGGGCAATAATAATAAAAATAGAAATAAAAGTTATTACACTACTTACTGAGAGCCAGACGACTGTGCTGAGCACCGAACACCATCATCCCAGTGAATCTTCCCGGAGCCCCCACGAGGAGGTACCATTAGCCGCGTCTTAACAGAGCAGGAAAACGAGGCAGAAAAGGCAATTAAGCAACATGTCCTGAGTCCCACTCTGGTAAGTGTGGGAGAGGGTGGTTGTACCACCTCGCTTTCAGCCACCGTTGTGGACTGTTGCCTTTAACCTCACTGGACCTGAGGACAGTAATGTCTTCCCTGGAGCGTTGCAGTGAGGGTGCCTTGAGGTGGGGCAGGAAAACTTACCCACAAAAAGGGCTCCGAGGATGGCATTTGTATTAATCATCAGTGTAGTGATTATTTTCTTATCATCCAAGCCAAGCTCTTCTATTTTATAGGTGAGGAAATTAAGGCATAGGTAAGGTTCTCCATCCACCCTTTCAGTGAGAGCTGGTGTGCAGTGGCATGGTCTCCTGGCTATTAAAAACTGGAAATATTTCTGTACTGTTGGTAAATAGCTGCTTCCTGGAGCCTCCAGAGAGCTCCCCACACCACCCTGGGGTCTCCCCCAAGACTTCCCCCCAAGGGAAGCAGTGTGTATCCTTCCACAGCTGACTTTCTTAGGTGACAAAAGTGGCTACATGTCTCCATTTTATAGGGCAGAGAGTTGGGATCTTAGATGTTTGTTTGCTCACTGAGCTAGCAAAAAAATCAAAGTAGGAACCAAGAGTATTTCGGCAGAAAGCTGCGGCGGTCAAGATTTGTGCACCTGCTGTCCTGGGTGGCACAGGTAGAGGCCATAGGGCTGGTGTTCGGGATTTGGCTGCGGCAGATCATTGAAAAGTCCTCCATGGACCTCAGCTGGGGACAGCAGGTGTGGGGAAGGGACCCAAGGAGAGCTGACAATTTCAGGGTCTCAGCAGGAGACCCTTTTGGGAGGAAACAAAAGGGCAACTCTTTTTCTGGCATTGGGCATCTGAAATTTTGAAAAGAGGGAAAAGTGTATAAAGTACCAAAACAGCTCTGGAAGGACAGAGATCAGACCAATAGTTTCCTGATACCCAAGGAGGGAGAGGGTCTCAAAAGCAGAAAAAGCCATTCTTATCAGGAGTTGGGGGGTAAGGAGGGTGTTGATGGAGGGAAAAGCTCTCAGAATAGTTTGTTAATGTCTCCTTAGTAACTATAGCCTGGAATCCCTTCGCTTTAAAGGTCATGTCTGTCTTAGAACGACAGGCAGGCTTTCTTTAGGGAAGTGAGTGTCCCTGGACTGTCCAGGAGACACAGCCTGTTGACACAGGGCGGCGAGGGCTGGCTGTGGAATGAACTCCATGTAGACACTCTCATCCTTGAAGTCCTGCTGGAGAGAGAGGGTGATGTTGGCCCTCTGGCCAGCACTGCCCAGAAACTTCTCATCCCTGAGGCTCTGAATGGTTGAGCTAAAGATGACCAAGGCTGGAACTGTCCAGGGACTCAAATGTCAAGGATTTGTCCCCTCCTCCAATTCTGTAGGTAGTAACTGCAAAGAATTTGAGGGACCTGTGTCTTGGACTTGTGTCCAGGGCCCACCTTGGTAATTTTTTAAACTAAATTGGAAGGACATCTCAAGGCTTTTGGAGCTAGGTCAAGGGCATAGCTGTGGGAATTCCTCCATTCCCTTTCCTCTTGCTACCTTCATCTTGGAGAAAAAAATCAGTGGGAATGGCCACTCCCTGCACTCCCATCCCCAAGCGTGAGTCTTCTGATTGCTGACTCCATCTTCAAGCAGCATTTGATGTAGACACAGCCAAGGGCCTGGTAGGCACGTGTCCCCCACCTACTTCTCACAGAGTGAGCCACAGTCCCCTCTAACCCAAGGCCCAGCTTACCGTTAGCCAGCTGTCTGTCCTCCCCAGAGAGTGGGTTCACATGCAGCCTGGTACTGAGACCCCAGTCCCACAGGCAGAGTCCGCTTCACCGTTGGGGACCAGCAACTGCAAGCGCCATGAGGGCAGAGATGATGCGTTGTTTGCTGTCATGGTTCCAGTGCTTAGAACCGTTCCTGGCATGTACTAGGTACTCGATTAATACTTCTGAGAGGGCAAGAGGCTGAGAATGGGGTTTGAGTTACCAGGAGTTCTCTGCAGCTCACAGCAGAAGTTCTGGGTGAGGGCAGGCACCAAATGCCAACTGCGGCCTAGAGCACCCTCTGAGGATGGGATGAGGCGCCCGCTCTCGGACGGAGTGCGTGTGTGTTTCTGAGCCCCTCTGGCTCTCCCTCTGCAGCCCACAACTCCACCTTCTGATCTGAAGACAGGCTGGAGTTGCGGTCACAGCGCATTCCTGAGCTGCAGAATTATTCACCAAGATCAGAAACTGCAAAGTGCCACACAGAGATGGGTCAGGCCTCTCCCACTCCTGATCCTCGGCTTGGGAGGGGCAGACGCCGTGTTATCTCCTGAGCGCATCCCCACTGGGAGGAATCTGTGGACACTTCAGCTCCTCACTCTGCACCCTAGCTCTGTGCTTGCCTCCTCCGAGGGTGTTCTTGTTGTTTCCTGAGGGTGGTCCCTGCCTTGCCTTAGGCTTCTGCAAACCCTTTCATCTGAACAGCGGGACCCCAACAACAAACCTCCCAAAGGTTCAGTGTTACAATGTACTTCTCTTTAATCCCATCAAAATATTTAAAGAATTAATATTTTTTTTTTAATTAAGCAAATATATTAAAAATTATTTGGGGCAGTTCTGCGCCAGCCCTCTGTTTTAGATGCTCCCACCCTTAGGGCCCTTGACCTTAGAACCTCTCTCCCCCACCAGGCCTGGGAGGATCTGGGAACAGGCTGGAGCCGCCCACCACTCACCCTTCCCGGCAGGCAGGTCTGGCCTTCACATTTGTCCCCTCTGCCTGCCTCCCCAGAGGGATAGTTGCCAGGTTCCAAATGACTGTCATTTTCCCAGCTGCAGGCGAGAGGACAAGACATCTCCAGTTCACATGCTATTTCCCTAGCACCCCTGCCCTCAGCCGTTGGGGGTCTCCGTGGGAGTGATACCATGAGTACCCCCCAGGAACATCAGGCTTTCTCCTTAAAAGGTGTATATAGGCTCGGCGCCTGTGGCTCGACGGGCTAAGGCGCCAGCCACATACACCTGAGCTGGCGGGTTCAAATCCAGCCTGGGCCCACCAAACAACAAGGACGGCTGCAACCAAAAAATGGCCAGGCCTTGTGGCGGGCACCTGTAGTCCCAGCTACTTGGGAGGTGGAGGCAGGAGACTCGCTTGAGCCCAGGAATTGGAGGTTGCTGTGAGCTGTGATGCCACGGCCCTCTACCCAGGGTGACAGCTTGAGGCTCTGTCTCAAAAAAAAAAAAAAAAGTATATAAATCAGATTCCTATTATAAATGCCAAGAACTCAGGAATTACATTTTGGAATTTCTCCTCTCCCCCTCCCCCCCGTAAATGGACATACATGCACTTCCTTCAACTCAGAATTTTACAGTCTGAGCACATATATTGTCCCTTGGGTTATCAGTTTTTCCTTCTCTAGATCAGCAGTTCTCAACCCGTGGGTCACAACCCACAGGAACTGTATTAAAGGGCCGCGGCATTAGGAAGGTTGAGAACCACTGCTTTAGATCCTCTGTCTGATCTGAACGCCTTGGTCCTCCCACTCCACAAATGTGGTATTTAACTTTTTCTCACCCTCACTCCTTTGCAGCCATCATTCTTTCACTGCACAGAAGTCAGGGCTGTGGGTTTCCTTGAAACAAGCAAAAAAAAGCCCTGTTGCTTCAGGCTGGCCTGCCCAGGAGGTGGGAGCGTCCTGGGCCAGGCAGGATGACAGATGGTGGTGTTTCCAAACTCTTGTAGGACATGTTTCCTACATTCTGGGTGACAGTTTCTTCTCTCAGTTGCTTGTTTTTTTAGTGTTTGGATTCAGTGAAGCAACATTGGGTTTCGCCAAGAATGTTTGAACCAGCTATAGAAATTGCTGGTGGGGAGCTGCAGGGCTGGGGAAAAGGGATGGAAAGTGTTTTAAGCAAGCACAAATAGGAAAAATGGTTTAGTAATGGGCCATTTGGGTCTGGTAATACATATTGCAAGAGTCTTTTATAAAGATTCCCCTTAATCATACCTACTGCAGCCATAAGGAGCCTCAGACTTCTTTCTTCTCCTCTTTTGGGGGAGGTACACAGAGGGAGTCCACTGACTCATTCAAGGTCACAGAAATAAGTAGTGATCGGGCCACACCCACACCCCCGACAGTCCACTCCCAGGCTGGCATCTTCTCATACCAAGAAAGGGAGAGAAGGCAAAGAAAAAGATTCGTAACCTTGTACTCCCCAGCAGATGGGACAGGGGCTGTGTCCTTTCCAGTACTTACTAAAAACAAAGATCCTCTCTCCAGCCCTCAGCTTCCTCCAAGTCAGCAGTTCCTTGCCTGCACTATGCGTCAGAATCATCTAAGCCTTTAAAAGATACAGAGATCAGGTTCCTACCCTTTTTACGTTGTTAAAGCCCCTCTAGGCAGGACGGAGGCCCACTGCTCTGAATGGAGGCATCTGTGGCAGGTCTCACAGAGGAGGGAAGCAAGAGTTAGATCCACCCCTGTGTTCTCAGGAGGCCTTTTCCTTCCAGAAGGAGGAGGGGCTGATGAACTGTGCAGATGTGTGCTACCATTTTACCTTTTTACAGCCTTGGCTATCCACAGGGGTCACCTGGGAAGCTTGGAGAGGTCCCAGTGCCAGGGCTGCTTGGCTGCAGACCCAATAAATCAGAATCACAGGGGTGGGAGCCTGGCATTGGCATTTGTTAAACTCCCCTGAGGTTGGGGGAAGCAGCCAGGGTTGAGAATGAGTACCTGACACAGAGCTGGGTGCTCCCATTTGCCCTGACCTGGGCCCCCTTTGTTGGGTGAATCATGCACCCAGAGCACTTGCAAGGGCATTGGATGTGCTCCGCTTGGGGTGGAGGATCGTGGGAGCAGAGACTTACAGGGGTGCAATCAGCTGGGGTTCAGAGCTGTGGCTCCCAGACTTGCCCTTCATCTGCCACACCAGGGCAGCCTGATGACCATCAGCAGATGTTGGTTGAAAATCTTATGTGGGCAAACTCTGGGCTAAACATGTGACTGAGTCCGTGCCCTAGAAGAATTTGTCACCAGCGAAAGAAATAAGATGTGCACATAAAAATAGCTGTGCTTAGGTAAGGAAGAAACTGGTAAGTGCCGCAGAAGCAGTAAAAAATAAGTGTGGTCTCATATAATTCTCAAAAAAGAATTTTTTTTTTAATCCCCAAAGCACCATTAACTTCTAATTTGCAATAAATCATCATAGCTCCAAGAAGTTGCGCAAAATGTCTCATTCGCTGTCACAGGATGGTGACATCTTTCACTTGGATGAGTCACTAACCCCAGTGTTGGGTTAGCACCAACCCTGGATTGATTGTCAGCCGGGGATTTAGGTTTGTCATCTTTCTCCACCAGAACAGGCTCCAGTGGTGTCTGAGGGGAAGGGACTTGAGGGCATCTTGCCTAACCTCCTTGTCACAGGTTACTCAGGGCCCAGCTAAGTGAAGCACTGTGCCCAAGTCACACAGCAAGGCAGGGTCAGCCCAAGTGGAAGCTGGCTTTGATGCCAAGTCCACTCATTGGCAGAAGAGCTCCAGACTAGCAAGAACAGGTCTTTAAGTCTGACCCCCATTGAACAATGAAAGCTCCCACAAGCCCTTGTGCCTCCCATGCCTGGAATTCCACGCCTGGCACTTCACTCTGTTGTACCCAGAGGTATTGCGTTCCTAAATCCCCAGAGAGGCAACCTATAGGTCTTGTGTTCTTCCTTTTGCTGAATTTACTCCTAACACAAGGGAGGTATTAAGCCACTAGGGTGATACCAGATTGCACGGTCCACGTGTTTTTGTTTATTTGTTTGTTTGTTGAGACAGACTCACTATGTTGCCCTGGGTAGAGTGCCCTGGCATCACAGTTTGCAGCAACCTCAAACTCTTGGACTTAAGCGATTCTCTTGCCTCAGCCTCCCAAGTAGCTGGGACTACAGGCGCCCACCACAACACTCAGCTATTTTTTGGTTGTAGTTGTCATTGTTGTTTGGCAGGCCCAGGCTGGATTCCAACCTACCAGCTCCGGTGTATGTGACTGGTGCCCTAGCTGCTGAGCTACAGGTGCCGGGCCTACACGGCCCACTTGTTGCTGTTAAGAGCTGAACAGAATGCATATTCTAATTTTTGAGCAATAGAAATTTAGCTGCTCTAAGATGACATCCTGAAGTTGGGATATTATGAAAATTACAGTGAGGAATTCAGCCCCTCTGTGTATTTACGATTTGGCCGTGGCTTCCACCACTGAGGACGTGGGATACCCCAACCCAAAGAAGAGGCGGGGTGGCTTGACAGAGACCTGGTAGGCCTTGTCATAGTGGCAGCTATGGCTGGGGTAAACTTACTCACCACTAGCTATTCGTTTAAGCACTTTGCATATGTTAATCCCGCACTATTATTGTCCGCTTTTCCCCAGATGGGAACATCAAGGCAAAGAGAGGTCAAGTAACTTGCCCAAAGTCACGCAGCTAGTACGTGTCTAAACCAGATTTGAACCCAGACAGGCTCCAGGTCTTCTGTTCAGCAATTTTTGTGCTACCCTACTTCAGGAGGAGAAGGGTGGCCCCCTTCGTGTGTTGGCCAAGGAAGCAGTACTGAGGAAGGACCCCCCCCACTCCACTTTCCCAGAGTGGGGAGCAGTCGTCTCCTACTCTGGGCGGGGACCAGAGATTGCTGCCACAGCTTTGCTCGGACCACAGCCCTAATACCAGCCCACCTACCTGATAACCCCCAGTCTTCACCTAGCAGCCCCTGCCTGGGCAGTGCCTCCTTGGTACCCGGTCCCTCTGCTTTCCCAAGAAGGTAGCCTGCCCCTGGCGACCTCCACCTCATCAGGGCCTGGGGAAAAGTGCTGAGCACAGGGCCTGAAGTGACTCTGTGGGGCTTCTGTGCCCTACACTTCCCAGCTCTGCAGGTCCAGCCCTGGGAGGGTCATTTCCACCTGGGGCCCCTCCTGCAGGGGGGTCCCTCCCTCTGTCACAGCAGCTTTGGGCTGAGGCTGCCATGATGATACTTTGGCCTCTGGCAGACCCAGCTGAGGCAGCCGTAGCCCACCCCAATGCACAACGTATACACACCCTCAAAATGCACACAAAAGCTACCTACACCCACACAGCCAATACACAAATACGGCACTCATACACACACAAGCTACATGCACTCAACACACAATCCCAACATACAGTCGCACTCCCAGCACACCCCCTTCCAAGATCTGTGCTTGTACATTCCCCATAAGCCCAGAGCCTTGGTCCTGGAAACTCTGTGTGCCAGTCACATCCTTGGGGTAAGGAGTGACTGGTGAGGCTGGACTGGAGGACAGGACAAGGGGAGGATGTCAGGGGGCCATGGAAATGGGCAGAAGGGCAGCCCAGGGCAGGATGCTGGTGCAGACACTGTCCCTCCCCTCCAGGAGCTCTTAAGAGCTGGGGCAGGTGTTGGGCTATGGCCCTGGTGTCTCAGAAGGAGGGCATAGAGGCAGGGGGCTGGCATCACAACTGCCACCCATGCTGCCGGGTCAGTGTGAGGGGCAGGCTGGGCAGGCGTCCTCCTGCAGCCACCGCCCCCTCACCCATCACTGCACCTCATCCCCCCTTTCCCACGGCTGAGATTAAATCCCAGCCCTCAGCAGTGTCTGATGCTCGGTCTCCAGCAGGAGCCTTTATCTGAGATTAAGGATAATGGATTTTCTTTCTTAGATAAGTTTTTTTCTTCTTTCTCTCAGACTTTTTGTCCAAAATGTGCTCAACTTCAGAAAATAGACCTTTTGTTAACAAGTCTTTTCATTGACTACAGTCCCCTCCCCCAATTCTGTTCCTCTCTCTCCCAACCCTCAATGCTTCCAAGGAAACCTCAGTTTCAAGCCTGTGGTAAGAGTGTGCAACAGAATGGCTCGCCCCCCCAAACCCGCCTTGCATCCCAAGGTCCTGCTCTGTGCCTGCAGCAGGGCCCTGGTGTACCGAGGTGGGGCAGGGAATGATAACTTGACTTCTTCCCCATTTTCCACCAGCAGTTTCCACCAGCACCTTCATCTTCAGGACTCTAGATCCTACCTGGAAGAAATGGGGAGAAGATTTGTGGGGGGAGTTTCCTTCGTCTCCCTCTGAGTTCATGGCTGACCTCTGGGAAAGGGAGGCCTCCAGACTCCTGGTCTGCATGGGGGGAGGAGGCCCCTTTCTGTAGCCAGGGACTCCACTGTACATTTATTTCACCTGGATCTTTCTTTTTCCCCCTTCAACAGCCCTATTACCATATTTAAATGCAAGTATGTCTCTTTTCATTGACATTTTAAGTAGCCTAGCCTGACCTTTCTAGAGTAGCTCCTTCCGTTTTGAACTTCTTTCCCTTCAGTAGCACCGTGTAGCTAGGAAAATAGTCTTAGAGTGTAGTGGGCTTCTAGTCGGCTCTGTTTAGGGGATTTCTCTCTGTTTTTCTCCTTTCTCCTCTGTTCCCAGCCCTTAATGGTGCATGTCTTCCTCCCTTTTGTCCAGTAGAAGTTCTTCAACTGAAAGGCTCAATGGCTAAAGTTGGGCGGCTAAAGTTCGGCAGCCCCGTTCTGGTCCATAGAACGGGGACAAGGCTGTTCATGACTTTGCATCTGGCTTACGGCACATCATTTAAAACCATAGTCATTGGAAGTGGGTCTTGGGGTCCGGCCTTGAGCGTCTGCCTAGATGGCAGAGGATGTTTGTCCTTCCATGGGTGGGACTGTGTCTGTGTGTGTCCCAGTGTGAGTCTTTGCATTAGTTGCCAAGAGAAGCCCAGGGTAGGGGACTTGGCTTCCTTCATTTAGACACCCTGCAACCACACAAGGTCACCTTGGCCTCCTGACCTGTATCCTCACTGGCTGGGACAGCCTTGCTGCCCAGTGCCATTTTAGGTAGCACATCCCTGATGGAGAAGGATTCCAGAGACCACTAGGAGGCCCTCCACTGCCAGCCTCCTCTCCATGGTGGGGCTCAGGCAAAGGAGACACATCGAAATCCCCATAATGGCTTTGGCAGGTCAGAACACTGAGAGAACAAAGCCAGGGGCTCACCTGGCCCCACACTTCCTCCCACATCTGGCCTCACTTGTGTGCAGTCTCCTGGGACCCCTCCCACAATGTTCACCCTTGGGCCTGGGGCTGTGATGCTGCTAAAGTTTTGATGAAGTCTAGAGTTAAGCTGTCACCTGGCCAAGATGCCTATTCTGTCAAGAGACCATCCTGAGTGCCTCCTGCCATAGTGCAGGGCAGACCACGCAGCAGGACCCCCGCAGGGGCAGCCAGCCAGCCCCACCACGCTTGGCCCTGCTCTGCACAGCCCCCAGGGAATCACCCTGTGTCAGCGCAGTCAGCAGGGAGCTCGGCCCTGGTTCTCAAGAGAAAATTCCTCCTAATACTCTCAAATTATTTTTCTGTGCCTTTTAGAACCAGTTTCTGGGGTGACAAAGGTGTGAGACTCAAACACACCTAAAGATGCTGTCCCTTCCAGAAGCCTGAGAGCCACTGATCTGTGTCCCTCCCAGAAGCTACCCTGTGAACGTTCCTTCCCAGTCTTGTGTTCTGCGTGGCGGGTGGGGCTGTGTGGCCCGTGAGACAGGTCTGTCCCCCCGCCCTCCCCGAGGATCTCCTTCACTTCGGCTTTTCTCTGTCCCCGCCAGGCTTCCCAGCAGCAGCGTATGGACCAGTGGCGGCGGCAGCAGTGGCAGCAGCGAGAGGATCAGGTAGGAAGGTGTATGGGACAGGCGGCTTCCAGGCATGCCCCCAGTGTGAGGGGAAGGTCAAGGCCCTGTCGGATCTGTGTGGCTGCATCTGTCCAACACCACTCTCACCACAGCCGGGAGGGGTGGACAGGGAGGCCCGACTGCCCAGGGCACTCCTAGAGGGGCCAGTGAAGTCTCGGGACTGCAAACCAAAGGCAAATTATTCTCTCATTGTAAAAACCACAAGACAAAACCAAGTTTCTTTGTGACTTTGACCACTCCTTCACCTGACAACTGGCTTCTGGGCACCCGTGGCCATTTCCCTCCTTGGCTTTTGCTGGTTCAATAGGCTCACTTCTTAGGTCCTGACCTTGCCAGACTGGTGCCAAGTTGTCCTCTGGGCCCCTGTTCTCTTGACTAGTGGGTTTGCTGACCTGGCAACTCCCAGAGCCCCTAAAGGCCAGATGTGGGGCCAGCCCTTGACTTCCATGAACGAAGCTGCCTCCCAGACTCTTCTAAGCAAGACCCTTGGGTTCCAGCTGCCTAGGAATACAAGCTTTCTATCCCATGAGGTTGCCCCAACCCGTGGGCTTCCAAATCCAACCTTTTAGAGATCTGGAACCCTTCAAGGTATATAGGGTCAGGCCAGAGCTGGGGCACATCCAGGACACAGCCCCACGAGGCCTTTTGTCCCTCTGCCCCCGATGTTCTCTGTCTTCCCAAGCGAGCAGACCTTCTGTTGTGCGCTGGGCTCCCTCCTACCCTGTTCTCCCCGTGTAGCCATGGTTTGCAGCCCTCCCTCCAACCCCCCTACAGATAGGGTGCTGGAACACCCAGGGAAGCGCCTAGTTTGATGTGGTAGGGCTTGGAGCGAGGGATGGAGGGGTGGAGGGTGCTGGTGAGGGTGCCAGGAAATTGAGCATTAAAAGCCCAGAGGGCAAATGCCGAAAACTCAAACCCTTGGTGATGAGAAGCTGGCACAGTGAGGCCCATTAGAAAAAATCCGTTCCATGCAAACTGGCACTGCCTCGGAGCTACAAAGGATCCACTCCCCTAAATCATCCACCGGGGTTTTGTTTGGAAGGGGCTAGGGAGTTCTCAGGGGGCCACCAAGGGGCAATGTGCCAGAGACTAGGGGGCAGGTCCAGAGAGCTGGGACCACTTCCTGAGCTCCCGTTGCCCTAGCCAGCCTCCAAAGGCCCCACCTGCTCTCTGGCTGGTGTCCCTTGGTCCCCCTACCCGTGGGCCCTGGGGCGGAGTGCACAGCTGCCTCATGTCTCCCTGTTACATGTGGTTTTTTAACTTGAGTGCTTTGGGGTATCGTTATAAACAATCCTACCTGTGCCTGGGGTTGGGGAAAGATACAAAGAAAACTCTTTGAGATTTTTGAGTGTTGTTGGTTGTTGTTTTCTCCATTCAGTTTCTTTCTTTTTATGTAACTTGGATTATGAAACTAAACTTTAACCCGAAATTAACCCTGCCTCTCTCCCCACCCTACCCCGTTCTCCTTGACTTCATGGCAAGTTTAAAGGGCAGCATGGGGTTCTTCGTGAGTCGGAGAGCAATCTCCCACAGTCTGGGATCCCTTTGGTCACCCTACCCTCTCCCCACCCCCCAGAGCCAGGCGGGAGTCCCACCACCCCCTCTAACTCCTAACCCCCCAGGTCATCTCCAGCCACACATTTTGTTTTGGGGATCAATGGTGTTTTATTTGTAGCCATTTCCATCAGGAGCAAAGTCTCCCCCAGCCCATTCTAGGCCAGCCATGCTCATCGCTGCACTGCTAGTGAATTGTCTTCAGGAGTGTGCTCCCAGACCACCTGCCCACATCAGCCTGGGTTAGTGCCAGGGGTAAATAAATCCTCAGCTCTGAGGTGCCCACCCCGCAAGGTACAGGCCCAGCCAGGAAGCTACAGGGCAACCCCACAGTTCTGCCTGGGGGTCAGAGGCTTGGGGTGTGGCTCAGGGTGATGACTATACTGTGCCTACCATAGTCAGGACTGAAAAACACCTGCCTGCATGTAGACAGGGCACCCCAGCCCCCTACCACCACCTTTGGACCTAAAGCAGGGTTACATACAAGGTTGGGGAAGGAAACTCTCTGCCTTTCTTTCTTTGAATGTATTTTGGCTAGTAGGGTGCTGCCCTCCCTACCTCTAGAAAGTGATCTGGACTCTGAGCCTGACGGGATGGCCAATTATTTACCTGCGAATAGCCCCTTGGTGACAGAACCTCTGTGCAGTGAATTAAGACTCACTTGGGTCTGTGCATCAGTGCAGGCCACAAAGGACTTGCTGAGGCCCTTAGGCCCAGTTCCACCCTTGCCAGGTCCTGCAACCCTGCCCCATTCCAGCTCCTCCCCCCAGGATAAGGATGTTCCTTCAGCCTCCTGAGCAAGCAGCCTTGACTGATGGAGGTCGCACCACTCAACTGCATTCCCTTAGTGGGATTCACGTGGTTCAGGGAGTCTGTCGAGTACCTACCTTGAGCTTGGTACCGTGCTCCACCTGAGAGGTGACTCCAATCACTGAGAAATGTGGCCTCTGCTTCCCAGGGGCTCTCAGACTTGGTTTAGGGATTGGGCATCCTATGAAAGGCCCTTTTTTTGGCTTTCATTTTTTGTCTAGCTTCACCACTTTGGGCTTTTTTTCCCCTTCCATTATGACTTATTGGGGGAGCTTCCTGGGGTGGGAGGCATTTGCTGAGGGCCGTGGGGTGGGAAGCAGCTTTGTTTTGCTCAGGGTGGCAACTTGTATCCGTCAGGGCTACAGTGTCAGAGTAGGAGGTCTGGGGGCCTTGAGCTCTGCACTACCTCAGCCAGCTTCTTGGGGCCCGCCTGCCCACCTTTTCCTAATTCCCCCAGGACCTGAAGTGAACAGGGCTCAGGTGACCCCAACCGGGGGAGGTCCCCGCCTACTCCTAGATAACTTCACTATCAGTGGTCACTTTTCTTTTACCTTCACCTGGTAGTTTGAAATGTCATCTTTTCTTGTGCTCAGTCAAGAGTTTGTTTGTTTATTTTGATCGTGTTCATTCAGTTCCAGTGGCCCCATCATGTCCCACCCTAACCTAAATCCAGTTTGACAAACGACTCCCACAATAGGTGAGGGAAATGGTTCGGGTTTTCAGGGTGACGATATGGGTGGGTCTGTGTATCAGTCTTAGAGCTTCGGAGCCCCCGGTACCATGCCCCCCCACCCCCACCCCAGCCCATCTCCGGCCCAGCCAGGACCCCTTACTGTACTTTATACTTGCCAGCTTTATTCCAATCTAGTAACGTGAGCTCCCGATGGTGGTGGTGAGTGTGAGCAGTCATGTTTCTGTTGTCTTTTCTCTTGCTTGGTTGGGGCTGCGGTGAGAGTGTCTCTGAGGCATACTTTCCCGCCTCTCTTACACTAGGATCTGCACACCTCCTCTCAAACACTCTTCTGAGCACGCTCAGCGGGAAGGTTTGTCCACACCTATTAATCCTCTCTCAGTGTCCAGCTTCCTGTTAGTACCAGCTGGTTTGCATGTTTTTGCTTGTTCAGATGAAACAGTTCAAGAAACAAACTCATATCCAACTCTCGAGAAATGTCTTTTTTTGTACACTTTCGTTTTCGATTTTTTTTTTATTAGTTACAACTCCAAAACACCTGTTGTCCAGTAAAACATTTCACACCTCCCCTTGCCTGTTCTTAGATTGTATGTATCTGTGGGACTGAACTAAATGCATGCACTGTAGTAGATGTACCGGTAGCCGTAGTTGTAGAACATGCATTGTTGAGTTGATATTACAGGGTCTCCGGCGGCTCGGCACAGCACGGCCGTCTGAAGGATAGCGTGGGGACCAGGAAGAGGCGGGCTCCATCTTTTCAACGTTGCCAAGGGGCTTGGATCCATGCTCCACCATCAGCCACCACCACCTCCCCTCACACTCCCTGCTCCCCTGGTGCAGAACTGGGCCACACCCTCAGCTCGAGGCTTCCCACCTGAGATCTCTGTTGGTAGTGTCCAGCAACAGTGAAGGAGAACGGAACCAGGATTGGAAGGAGTCTTAATGTTCTTCCTAGTTCTTGTCTTCTACATACTGTCTTTGAACAGAGCGGATCTCGTTTCTTAAAGCCTGCCTGCAAGATCCTTCTACCCCTTGAGTCCTCGGGCAGCTTACATCCAGGCCTCCAGGGATACAAGTCCATGTGGTAGCCCTGTCTGTGTGTTCTACTTGGGGTAGAGGGGAAGTGAGACATGACAGATGAGATCTTATCCTTGGTCTGGCACCCAGGGATGCACTTGGTCCCAGTGAATGTTGACGTTTGTTCTTAGGGTGAGTAAGAGGGTAATGGGGGAGAGTGATGGCATTCCTAGCATGGCGATAACTCACACAGCTCCATAGAGAGGAGGCTGCCCCCCTCAAGTTTCTCTCAAGCTCCCCCAGGAAGGCTTCCTAGCAGTGGGGAGGAGCGTTCCTACAGCCTGTGCCCCCAGCTCAGGGACATGTCACCTTTGGACACACCACCTTCCCTACCATCCCTTGTGGTGATGAGCCATAGGGAGTGCTTCGGGTCTCTCAGAGATTTTGGAGGTGACCCTAATCTTTACAAGTGATGTCAAGTGAGGCAGCCCCAAGGGCACCTGCTCTTTAAGTCCCAGTGACTGGTGTCTCGTGCTGCAGGAGGACATGGCAGAATCTGAACCTGCAAGGTACAAGTTACCTTTTATGGGAGACAAAAATTCAGGAAACCATCACAGAGCCCAAAAAGTCACCAAAAGGATGTGTGATGGAATAAAATAGTAGCTCACAGAGAGATGCTACTATGTTGTGGAAGCTGGTGGCAGAGTCAAAAGGCACAAGGATTGAGTGTGAGTCAGGCCATTCTGCCACCAAATAAAAAGAGGGCGCCAAGGCCCAGGATGAAATCAGGGAGAAGCCGTCCTTCTGGCTTGTCCTTTGTGGATATGGGGATGGGGATAGGAGAATGGGCAAAGGGAAATGGCTGGGATTGTCAAGCTCCAGCCCGAGGCTTGAAATAAGGCAAGAGGTCAGAGAGAGAAGGCAGAGAGAGTGGAAATCCCCTCCCAGTGGCCTAAATCCTACATTTGGCTGTGCTAGGAAAATGGCTTTGCTGCCCTGCGGCTGGAAATCCTAAGAGCTCCAGTTCCAGTAGGGAAAATGAGTAGAAGTGAAATGCAAGTCAGGGATGGAATAAATAGTTCGCCTTGTACCAGAAAAGAAAATGCCCTGGGGAGGAGAATAGATCTCAAGAAGCAGGTACACCCATCCCAGCCTCCTTTTGAGATGTTTCCCGTGTCCCCACTGCCAGCCTTTGGGGATCAGCCATGTTTTCAGAGCTGAGGGATGGGGGACAGCATCCCACATGCCCTCTTCCATTTGCTGGAAGAATCCTGGAGCTATTTGGGTCAGTTGCAGCATAAGTTTTAAGGTCCCCCGGGTATTGCTTTCAACAAGCATTTTAAGGCTCTGCTTTGTGTCAGGCGCCAAGGTAACAAAGGCAGGTAACGTTTCTTGCCTTTAGTGGTCTGAGAATCTAGTTTTATCTCCTGAAAATTCCTGTTTCCTATGATGCATTGTTTCTGGCCTGAAAATCATCATTGTCAGTTTCATTTAGTTTTTTAAATGAATCAATATGTGCCTTCATTTCTGAAGATGATTTTCCTCTGCTTCCATCGGCAATATCTGACGGGGACTCGCCCAGCCATCTCTACTTTCCCACTCAGACTCCCAGCAAGCATCCTGGGGCTGTGACCCCAAGATGCCCTATCTGTGGTAGCACCACGGGGAGGACACCCTTTCACTAAGATAGAGGTGCATCTGTGACCCAGAGGGAGGTCAAATCTTGACCCACTAGAACCAGCTGCTGCAACCAGCCAGACTTACCCCAAGGATTCTACCTGAACACACAGCTCTCAGTAGACTGCCTTGTGTTTTGGGGATGTACACCTTATTTCCCAGTCCATCATTAAAATGTTCATTTCTGGAAAAGCCAGGATTTTCTCAATAAAGAGTCCAACATTGGTTCTCAGTAACCCCAGTGAATTTATAATGCACAGAGCTGCCTACTGCCGGCCTCAGCTGCATTCATGTTCCAAGGGCTTTCAGACCAGCCCTGTTGAGGATAAAATATATCAGCTCTGATCAATAATTTTGTAATAGAAATGCTGTGCACTTGATAAATCAACTCTAGTGCAATTAGTGACTAGCCTTGAAGCTAAGACCTAAGTATAAGTTAATCCTAAAGTGAATGGAGTGGGGGAATGTTAATAGTTTTTTACATCAGTGCAATTATTTTCAGTGGGTGACACATCCCTGCCTGCACCTGAGCTGGCTGGCCCTCACTCTTGTGCTGGCTCAGGAGCCCAGGCCCAAGCTATCTAAAATAGAGGCGGGACGTGTGTTAGCACCTTGCTGGCTCCTTAAAGGCAAGTAGAATATAACAGAGGGTTCTAGAGAAGAGTCCTGGGCTGGGTGGGGGTCCTTCAGGGCCCGGGAAGCTGGTCTTCCCATGTGTTGGTGAGAACCATCAAAGGAGCACGTGCCTGGACACATCCTGGCTCCTTATATTTCCATAGAGCTTTGACTTCCAGATATTCTCTGACGTGTCTATTACTACTCTGACCCCATGAGACAGGCAGCTGGAAGGTTTTGGCCTAGTTTTCAGATATGTGTGTTGGTTTTTATGAGAAAGCTGGGCTGCAGAATGGTTACATGACTCCCCCAAAATCACACGCCTACATATCTGGGAAGCAAGTCTTTGGACATACCATCCTCCCTACATTTGGGTAAAGAACCTTGAACTTGAACCCAGGTCTTTGGCCTCCTTAAAGTAGTCCTGTGGAGAAACCATGCCTGTTTATAAAGAACATGACTGCCCCTTGGTACAAGCAGGAATGAGGATGTGCAGGGAGAATCCTGAGCAGCCTTGGCTTTTGGTTCTGTGCAGGCCGAGAACTCAGGCTCAGACCTGGGACCTCACAATCTAACCTTTCAGATGTGGACTTCATCACTGGGTCCAGGGCACCTCTGCCATGGAGTTTAACTCAGCTGACTTCTATAAATTATGTAACAATAGTAGTTATTGTTATATGTGGCGAGTACATGGGTGTACTAGGCCAAATTCAAGGGCATTTTTGCCTGTATCAGAGAACCCTATCCATCATGGTTAAATATTATAGGGGGCTTCTTGGCTGACGTCTTGGAAGTCCACTCTTCAGTGGACTTCACGCGTGGATTGTTCAGGGCTCTCCTTTTACAGTTCCCTTAGTTTTGCCTTCCTCATTTCATTATTGTCTTTATGTTGGTTTTTCTCCTGGAGACAAAGGGAATACAACAATTTCTGACATCACTCCAGCTTACCTAGAAGAAGAGAGGGGTAGGTGGTCCAGGATTCTAGCTTGGCTAAGCCAAGAACCAATCACTGAGACTGGAATCCACCCTTCTCTAAATCAAATGGCTCAAACACAGTGGGGGAAGCATGGTTTCCCAAAGGAAAACCTGGGTGCTAACAAGAGGAGAAAAGGGAGAGAGAGGGCACAGAGACCACCAGTGGCTGCCCCCCATAGTCCTGAAAGTTCCCGGATGAGTACTGTGCAGTCTCCATGCCCTTGAGAACCTTCTGGGCTAAAGTGAAGACTAATTACAATAGGATGCCATAAACTGTCACAGAAGCCTGTTTGATGTTCAGAAGTAGCACAGAGGAGGAAGTGATTAGCTTTGTCCAGGAAGCCAGAGAAGGTTTCACAGGGAAGTGAATGTTTCTACTTTTAAAACACAAATAAGAGCTCCCCAGAGAGGTGGGGGGAACAGTGTGTACAAAGTCACCAGAGCCGGGAACAGCAAAATGAAATTGAAGCCCAGCAAATGGTGCATCTGGCTGGAGAATAAAGTGCAACAGGTGAGCAACTGTAGCTAAAACCTCAGAGCTGGACAGAGGGCCCCTGGGACTATGCTAAGGAGCCTGGATGCAGAAGATCAACTGGGGTGGCTAAAACTGGGAACTGACATCAGATTTATATGTTGAACAAGCCTTAACCTCATTATCCAGGGTGGATTTGAGAGGCAGGACTAGAGGCAAATAATTCATGTATGTTGTAAATACACAATAAATGTTAATATACAGCCACCCAGTAAACAGTAGGCCTTTTGCTCTTACCTACAAGATGATTAACTCTGGGCCCAACATTGCGCTGGGGACTGGGGTGGGATGCAGAATAATTCCATGGCATGGTCCTCACCTTCTAGTCTTCTATGGAGGACAAAGTACACAGTTGATGTAAGAGCTAGCTTTTAGTAAGAACAGAAGAGGCATTCCTGCATGGTGAGAGAGCACTCAGCAGGCAGGGAAACTTGGTGGAAGAGGCAAGACATGACATTGGCCACAAAGGATTTGAAGTGGAACGCTGTCTGCTAGGCAGGCATGGACAAGGTTCAGGGAGACCTTGAAAGTCAGATCAATATAGTCATCTTAGCGGGAGAGGGAGGTTCTTATTCTTCATGGCAGTGGAGCTTGGTAAAGACAGAACCATCTAAGGAAGACAAAGCTGGCAGCTGACCCCACCAAACATAACCTGACCCCCAGTCCTGGGGTCTGGGGCTAAGTTTGTGACCTGGAGCAAGGGGAGAGGAATGAGGCATTGAGAAGGCAGGAGGTTATTCCACAGCAGGACTCCACCTTAGTTTCTGTAACTCTCCTTCACGTCTGCCAACAGGTTGTTATTCATGCCCTGTTTGGGGCTATTGGTTCCCATTCCTTTGCCTTTAAGGTAACCCCTGTCCCCTGTCCCTTTTGCCATTCTATTTACCTCATTCCTCATCTTTGCTCCCTCTGTTAAAATCTGGCTCAAACTGCCAGGTGCCCCCTCCTTTGCTCCTTGTCCTCAGTCTTATTCCTGATTGTTGAGCTGTCCTGAATGGAAGATGGAGTTATAACCCTTTGGAAAATATTTTGTATGTGCCTTACCCCAACAATACAAATCATCAGTCCTTCAGGAAGCAAAGTCAGCCTCGTCCTCTTTCTTTGCAAGGATAAGTAATTACTGTACAATTACAAAATGCAGAAAATAAAAGGGCCCTTTGTTCCTGGCTGCTTATTAATAAAAAGGTCTCCTTTTCCAGCTTGGAGTCCTACAGAACAGGAAGCAGGTATAGTGATGATTTTGAATAGCCTTGATTGGCTGTTGGAATTAGATCTGTCAGAGGATGACAGTACATGATAAAATCTCATGGCATGGGATAAGAAGGTAGGGATGGATATCTTGCAAGTGGTCAATAGAATGCTATAGACGTTTCGCAGCCGATTTCCTCACCCTTTTTTTTTTTTTTTTTTTTTTTTGAGACAGGTGTCACTCTTGTCACTCAGACTGGAGTGTGATCATAGCTCACTGCAGCCTGGAACTTCTGGCCTCAACTGATGCTCCAGCCTCAGCCTCAAAAGTAGCTAGGACTACAGGCCTACATCACTGTGCCCTGCCAATTTTTGTAATTTCTATTTTTGTGTAGAGACGGGGTCTTGCTGATCTCAAACTCTTGGCCTCAAGCAATCTTCACACCTCAGCTTCCCAATGTGCTGAGATTACAGGTGTGAGCCACCACACCCACCCTCCCATCCAATTTTAGTAAAGCAACAATAGAATAGTAAGATGTTAATAATAGCTTACGTGTAACATGAGTGAGCCAAGTACTGTGCCAAACCCATCTCCCTTATTCCATTTAATTCTCATAACCCTATGAAGTGGGCACTATCACCTCCCATTCCTATTTTAAAGATTAAAAACATGTGGTTTGGAGAGGAGAGTAGTTTATCTAAGGTGGCAGAGACAGGATTTGAGCCTAGGTCTGTCTGGTCATTCTGTGCTTTCTACCACAGTCAGCCTATGCTTCATGGTACCAGCGCCTAGATAGCTGAGCAAGACTCTGCAACTTTAAAACACACTCTCAACAGCAACAACAACAACAAAAAAACCCACAGCTGTTCTCAATTCTCCTATCCTTTGGGGGAGATAACCCAAAAATATTTACAGGTGGCCTCAGGGGGCACTATGTATTTTTTGCACTTGCTTCTGCTGTTGCAGACTTTTCCTCGTGGTGCAGCCTGGCTTTGGCTGACATTTCTGAGCTGGCTTCTGGTCCCTGAATCTGTTTGGACCACTGTCAGACAAAGGAGGCCCAGAAGGGGCGTGGTCGGATAAGAGGGAGCTGGCCTGACGGGCATTATTGGAAAGAAAACTTTAGCCAATACAAGGCCGAAGGAAGTTAGCCATTGCCCAGAGAACCTAGGCGATGGAGCAAAGTGGGGCTTCTCTGGGAAGACAGACGTCCTCAGTAGAGATGAGTCAACATTCCTTCCTGCGGGCTGTGAGCGCTAGATCCGGAAGGTCGCTGCGAAGCCCAGCTCCGCCCTAGAGCTGGGAGGGGATTGGCTGCCCAGTTGCTGGGGCTTTGCTTTGGCCCAATGGTGGAGGAGGGCGGGTCCACGGGCGGGAGCGCAGGTCCCTTGGCCAATCATCCTGCAAGGAGGCTGGGCTCCTGGTACCATGGCAACCGGGAGCAGGTCCTCATTTGTTTTGTAGATGAGTAATTACTACACAATTAGGGAAAGCTAAAAATAAAGGGGCCCTTTGTTTCCTGGCTACTTATTAATAAATGGGCTGTCCAGGTCCGTGGTAAACAATTAATGCAAACCTGGGTGCCTCTGGTAAAGGCCAGCGTGGTTGGGAAAGGCAGCCAGGCCGGGTTTTCCCTTTCTGGAAGTTATTTCTGTGACCTGAAGAAGGTGGGCTTTCCTGGCCTTGGCGGGGAGAGGAGAGGGTCAGCGTGTAGACACTCGTGGGATCCGTGACGCCCGGCTCAGCAGTAGTAGCAGTGTCAACCGCTCCTCCAGAGAACAGACGAGACCTAAGCACAGCAGCAAAACCAGGAAACCCCTAGTCCCTCCCGTTTTGCTATGAATGCTCCGCCATGTGTTTTCTGTCTCTTGACTGATCAGCTCCAAGGGCTTAAAATAGTCTGTAAACCTTAATAGGACTTAGCCCCCAAGATTCCCATGTCTCCCCTCTTCCTCTTCTCCCATCTGGCTTGAAGAATACATTCGATTTGGAAGTGACCCACTAGAGGGTTACACTGTGTTCAGGGGCTGCCTCCATCCTCCCCATGCTCTGGCCTTTGTGGTTAAAATAGCTGAGAAACTTTGAGGGGAGAGAGGTTGCCTTGTTGACTGATCTAATAAGGATGATTAACAGATTTTAAAAAAAAATTGAAGCAGCGTAAAAGCACAGAAGGAAAGGTAGGGAATCAGAAGACTTGGTCCTGTTTCCGTCACTACCAAGTGAGGATTTCAGACCAGTGGGTCTTTCAGGTTCCCAGCTGTTTTGCTGTTTCTAAAACTCTTGATCCCTTGTCGTTGGAGGTAGAAGTGGCGAAAATGACAATGTCTTAAGATCTGAGTGGAGCAAGTGGGGAGAAAGCCAGGAGTTTTCCAGTGATAGGAAACTTGGTGGGGATGCATTTGAAAACAGCCAGGCTTTGTTTATGTGCAAAGGCAACAGGACGGACAGAAATGTTTCCAGAATTGTGCATCATTTTACACATCTGTGGCCAGGTTTCCATCCTTGGGTGTGGTTGATTAAACCTATTAGAATTTGCTGTCTGTGCAGACAGTATTCATTAATAACCACAGAGCCATTAATAGCTGCTGTCATCGAGCAAATCAGCCCTGAGAGTGAGCCCAATACAGTGGCTCTAGAACTTTGCTGCCCGTTAGGATCACCTGGAGAGTTTCTAAACTCTGGGGGTCTTTGTCCGCTTAGAAGGACTCTCCTGCTTTCCTGTAAGTCCAGGGCCAGACTTTACCACAGACCTATCAAGGCAGAATCCAGCAGGATGGGGGCGCCAGGCAAGTCTGGTGTGTAACCATAACTCAAGGACAGTTATTGCTGGATACAGAGGGTCGCATCATTTTGGTTGCAGCCATCACTGTTGTTTGGCAGGCCCGGGCTGGATTCAAACCCACCAGCTTAGGTGTACGTGGCTGGCACCTTAGCCCGTTGAGCCACAGGCGCCGAGCCAAGGGTCGCATCATTTTTGCGACTGTCCCTGGCACCGCAGCTTTCTAATAAGTCACAAGGGCTGGGTCTGGGATCTCTAGCCTTCGGCCTTGGAACCTCAGACTCTGGTGCCTCCATTGGTCTTGCCAGCAGGGTCGGAAGGCCACCCTCCAGGTTGGGCCTGGGGGTCTTTGTCCTCATAGAGAGACTCTCCTACCTTCCTGAAGGACAGGCCTGTCCTGGCTGAGATTAACAGCATGCACACATAGTACGAGCAGCCTGGAGCAACTGTAAACAGGGAAGTAGCCACCCTATTTGACTGTCTGACTAATGGGGGCCTTTTGCTGAGGCCGAGTTTGTTTGTTATTAAAGACCTAATTAGAAACATGAGAGGGAGCTGAATGGCTCTGTGCTTGGCTAATTAGTGACATGTATGCACCCGCTTTGAACTTCAAGGACACAGAACTATTAGCGCTTACATCAAAAATGGATTAAACTCCCATGCCTTTATAATCCTTATAGAGGGGCCGCTCAAGTGAAAAGCCTTTTGTGCAGATCCTCAACGGGCTGCCCCTCGGGCTCGCTCCCTACCCCACCCTCAGCCTGGAGCTCCAGGGGCAGTGAGTTTCCATTAGATAGGATTGGGCAGTAAATACCCACAGGACTTACTCTCTGCAGAATGGAGTGGTTTTTTAGGACTGAGATCAGCCTTTTGCAGGCCACGCTAGGGCAGACACTTCTTGGGGAGTGAGCTAGAACAGGGAGAGTCCCAGTAAGGGCCCAGGCATGGCCAGGGCTCACTTTCTCTCAGGCTGTGCCCTCTCCACTCTGCCTGACCCCTCCATACTTCATACCTGCTTTGTGCCATTTATTCTTTGGGATGTGGCACAGTAGAGTGTGGCCTCCTGCTCAGGAGAGAGGCAGTCCCCTTACTCATGTGACATTCAGGGCCCTCCCCACTAACCTGATGGGAGAGACATCTCCACTGCCATGGAGTTCCCAGTTTGGAAAGGGCAACAGGTTCCAATCCCTCAGAAGCTTCTCCTCCAAAGTTAGAGAATCTATTCCTTGTCCTTGAAATTGCACTTTTTCTGGGACAAAGAAAGATCCAAATAAACGGAAGAACCCTTGTCAGACTAGGATTCAGGGCAGGACAACTGAGTGTAATTTTAAGAGCATATTCTTGCAAGTTAAACAGATTCAGTTTTGTCTGAGACACTGTAGCATTGGGCCCATTCCCTACCTGCTCAAATCCTTGGTCTCCTCAACTATATAACACAGGGGTGATCAAGCTAATTTTACAACTTGTTAGAAGCATGAAGAAAGATGGTGTTAGCCACCTACCAGCATGCCTGGCAACACAGTAGCCCATGAGTTCTCTTTCCAGCCAGACACCGCAAAACACCCATTTCTTGCCTCATCAGACTGGCTTCCAGACCTTGTTCTGCCCTCAGGAGGCCTGCCCCTGATGCCCCTTCCCTAACAGGGACAGGGCGATGCCTCATGCCTATGTAGCTTTACATCACAGCTAAAATTACGGCTAAGAATAGCTCGTTCACTTCAGTCTGTAGTCCTGGCCTTGGATTTTGCAGTATGCTGGGCCTGTGGTAAGTGCAGTCACTTCTGAGATACAAGCAAGGATCTGACCCCCTGGCCGGGGGCAGGCAAGGATGTGGCTTTTGGGGTGGGAATTAGTGAGTGAGCGCACAGCAGCACAGCAGTGAGAGAGGGTGGCTGGAGACACATGGGGGAAAGCCAGGCTGGTTTCTTCTTTTGAAAAAAAAACAGAAATGGAAGTGTCTCAAGGACAAAGGCAGTCACTGAATCCATGCAAAGCAAGGGACATTCTTGGGATTAGACTAGGAGAAACTTGGAGTTGCCAAACTGCCTAAGAGAGACGAGGGAGTCATTTCCAGTCAACAGCTATATACTGCCTGTGTATTTCCCTCTGGTTCTCAGGCTGGGGAGGGCTGGATAAGGAAGCCAAGGCTTGGTTGTTACCCCATCTCACCCCACCGCAAGGCCTCTGTGTAGCTTAAGGGTAATAGTGGCAGCTCACCTCCCCGGGGTCTGTCTGCACAGCTGCTGGAGGCTTGGTTTTGGGGGGCCTCCTGGTCTGCTGCTCCTTGCAGGTTCTAACCCATGTGGGCCTGGAGTCTGAAACCAATTGAAGGAAGAGCAGCAAGATGTTAGTGTAGAAACAGCTCCTACTTCAGCCAAACAGTTGTCTACTGGGGTGGTTTTCCCCTCACCCTCTTGAGAGCACTTTAGCAGCTCCGGGTGAACCATCCGTTCATATTGAAGAGGGATTAGGAATACCATCTTGCATTTGAGCCTTGACGTCTGTCCTGAGGCAGCCTAGCGGAGGGTTCACACAGGTGAGGTGAGCCCCTGTGCTAGTTCCATGATGCTCTGGAGTATTGCCCTTCCCTTACCAGGGCCTCTCTCCTTTTCTTAGACACCTGCAGACAAGCTCCATCCCTCAGAGCGTATAGGAGAAACAGAAAACTGACTTGGGCTCCAGAAAGTTCCTTCTTTACTCTCATGCCAAAGCTTGATTTCTTTGGCTAGGACACCAAGGCCACTCAAGGCTGCTCCATCCCAGAAGTCAGCCCATGGTCAGATGGCAGTCATATGCTAACCCTCGTCCCCTCCTCACTTCCCCAACCAGCCAACCCAGAACCCACTCAGTCTCATCCTTTGTGAACTTGAGACACACAGACCCATGACTGGGGGCTGATAGTAAAATAGGATCAGGCTAAAAGAGACAAGCTGGGCTCTGTTGAGAACAGAAAAGGCACAGTCCCAGCCATGAAGCCTTCCTCAGATGGGTCTGTCCTAGGGATCTTGGGGCTTTGTCCTCATGCTGATCTGAGCAATAGTGTGAATAGGTGAATAGCTGTGTCGCTGACATGCCATGTAAGGGTTTAGAACCAGCTAAGGATAATGTTACCTGTTGAACCTTTGGGAGAGTGTGACTTGACCAGAAACAAAGATTTTTTTTTTTTTTTGAGACAGAGTCTTACTTTGTCACCCTCACTACAATCCCAAGGCATCAGCTCACAGCAACCTCAAATTTCTGGGCTCAATAGATCCTCTTGCCCTAGCCTCCCAAGTAGCTAGGGACTACAGGTACTCACCACAACACTTGGGTAGTTTTAGAGACAGGGTCTCGCTCTTGCTCACACTGGTCTTGAACTCCTAAGCTCAAGCAAATCTATCTGCCTTGGCTTCCCAGAGATTATAGGCATGAGCCACCATGCTTGGCAGAAAACTACAATCTTTCTACAAAATATTAGTCACAAGTATTAGTCTATCAGTTCCCTGTTTGAGATATGCCAATCTTACCTGGCAGATCGTGTCAGCACCAACCTTAGTGATCTGAATCAGGTTGAATTGAGAGAATAAGCAGAAACTATAGCCTTTTCGTAAGACTGGCACTACTATCACTGACATTCCCACTGTCTATGTGACCCTGACTGTGCTTTCAGTCCAGCAAGTCAGCAGATGCCCACCACACGTGTCCAGTGGTGGACAATGAGCCAGGCGTCCCTGAATATGTTGAGACTGGCCTGATGAGCCCTTAGCACAGACACCTGTAGTCCCAGCCACTTGAGAGGCTCGAGGTGGGAGGATCACTAAAGCCCAGGAGTTCAACATCTCTCTAAAAACCAAACAAAAGAAAACAACCTAAAACTGGCATGATGTTGACATTGGACTAAGTTTTGTACCTCTCATAATATATCTGTTTGTATGTGTTGTGAGAAAGAAATACCATTACCAATGTTGCTTTTAATCCTCCCCTAGTTTGAAAGTATTTTTCTCCATTCTGAAATAGCCTAAATTCCAGCAGAGCTTTAAAAATTACATGGTAGATAAAATTGATTGTCCCTGCATCTGGGTCCCTGAATTGATTTGGTTTTAATTTAGCATGTCAGACAATTTTCCCAGGTTGAATGTCATTCTTGGCCTTCTCTACTGGGTCTCTCCTCCTTAGAAGCTCTAGAAGGAAATTTTGAGCCAAAGATCCTTGGGACATGGTTGACTGGGTGGACTTTTGGAATGTAAAATCACCTTTCTCTGCTTGAGATATGCTAATTTATGACCAAGTCTTGCCCTTTCACGATCAGAAACGGGTGTTGTCTTTTCATGTTGACTTTTCCCTTGAGATCATCTGTGTTAGCTTACAATGGGACACATTAGGGAAATTGCAGAGTGGGCTCCCCAACTCTGTTTCCCAAGAAGGCCTTTGGCTGCCCAGCTACTGAGCTTCAGAGCCCTCCAGCGAGCCGTGGCTGGCTGTTCAGAGGAACTCGGCATGTTTCCACAGTTGACAGCCAGCTGGCATTATGGACCCAGCCTTCACAGAGGGCCCAGTGTTATAGAGGAAGGTCACTCTCGCTCTGGAGGACATGCCATCTGACTAGGAGTGTGGGGTCCCTGCCTGCCCACACTGCCCACCTTGAGGAGTTCCTTGCTAATAGGGAGGCAGCATCCTGGAGTTTTCAATCAAAGCAGACAGAGCGTGCTAGAGATAAGATGAAGGTAGAGGTGAGTGTTGGAAGGCATGATGACTTCATTTAGTTTCTTTAATTTCTCTGAAACAAACAAAACCTAAAATCCAGTGTGCTGGGGGTTGGGAATGAAGCTGTGACACCAATCAGTCCAAATCCTTTCTGAACTGGACTTGGGGAGGATGGTCATCTGTCTCATTCAGCTCTCCCCGAGCAGCACATGCCAGTTGGGCAGGGAAGAGTCTCGCTGAGAAACGTGCTGGGGGCTGCTGCAGTCTCCTGCCGGAGATGAACCCTGGCAGCAGCAGATTCACAGAGCAGGTGATTGACACCATCTGGAGCGCTGCCCTCCTCTTTGGGCAAATGTCAGACCCACCAAACTAGGAGCTGGGTCTAGATCTAGAACTCAGCAGACCCCTGACTCGTCCCAGATCCCTGGGCTGAGCGCATCTGGAAAGGATTTTGTAAGCAGTTCCTTTCTCTGGGTCAATAATAGCCCAATTTTCAGGCCTAAAGCCATAGGAAGGGCACCCACCCCCATTCAAACCAACCCTCAGCACATAGTCCTGGGCTCTATCTAGCTTTTTGCCCCGGGTCCAAGTGGCACAAGGGACAATACAGAAATATCTAGACTTCCATACCTTTCCTAGACCTATGGTGAGGCGGTACAGATTCTCACCACTTCCCCACCCCCAGGCCTAACTCCACTTGCAGCCCAGCCCCTTATGACCACAACTGGGCAGGGCCATGTGTAGACAGCATGCCAGCTGGACAGCAGGCATCTCCCTGGCCTTGCTTTAGAATCTTGAAGGCAGAGGTGCCCACAAGCTTTGGGTTGGACCCAAAGGTGAAGGGTAAGCCCATAACATACATCTTTGTTAAAGTCTCTCTGGTAAGATTCTTGAACTTTCCTAGATCAGCCATCAAGGTGTTTTATTGATGGACAGGAAGTTCCTCCTTTTATCCAACGTAAAATGCCTCTAACTTTCATTCAATTGCATTTCCTCTTGCTGTCCTCGGTAAGATTCAGTGCCCTTGCTTTCCCGCCTGCCACTCCCAGGGGTCCTTTCTTCAAGTCCAAGATGATTAAATGCACCACGTGGATAAATTGGATCCTTTTGTAAATCACCTCCTGATTTGTATGGCAAATGCATTGCATTTTCCTATATCTGATTTTCCTAAATCTGCATATGCTACCTGCCTCATTGAGCTCTGCATACACAACTATTTCCGAAATAGGTTGTATTTGTTCTAAACGTGACGAGTTACAGAACACTTTCTCTTTTTCATTCCCTCAGCAGGCCAGTGAGTCTGACTGAATAAGGAAGGTGTCACTCACATGTTGCGGATGAAGACTTGGGCTTGTGCGGGGATTAGGCCAAAGGTTGGGCCGGGGTCTCCCTCAGGTCTTCTGACTCCAAGTCCAGTGCTCCTTTCTCTACACCACAACTGCTTCTCTGAAGGTTCTGCCTGGACTGGGGAAAGCCCGGAGGATACCAGGGTGTGGGAGTGAGGGGGTAAAGAGGAACCTGCCCAGGCTTAAGCCACTACCTTGGACGCTGCCCAGAGCTGCTGATGAAGAAGTGAGCCTGCTCTCACAGCAAGCCCCCAGACAGACAGCCCAGAGCAGGGCTTGTCCCAAGCCACTTAATGCTCAGAGCTGTTGCTGCAAAAATGCCAAGGTGTTTGCAAGACATTGTTGCCCTCTTCTGGGACAGGAATCATAAAATCCAATTTATAAACTTAGCTCTGTTTATTCAACAGTATCTGCTACTGCCTCCCCCCCATTGCCGAGCAGTGGACAAGGTGCCCTTGCCTGTTAAGAACAATATCCCATCTCCTCTCCCTGACCTGATCCTCACACGTGGGACCATTTCTGTCCCCACTGGGTCTCAGTGCCTGGGGAAAAGGCACCCTCCGTTTGAGACAGATAATGGAGAAGTTGACTAGAAAATGGCTTCAACAGAAAGCACCCTCAGCTCAGGAACCTCACGCTCTTTCCCCCCGACAACCCCACCTGCTGCCTCTCCTCGAGGTCACAACCTAGAGGGAGAGGGAGTTCTCAGATGACCCCCTTTACTGTGGAGCCAGCCGCATTTGGTGTATGGAGTTGCGCTGACTTGTAAAAGAAGAAAATGACTTTGTCTTTAATGCCTTCCCACTGTCAGACAGCAGGAACAACAACGGACAAGTTCATGTCCCAAGTGGCAGTTCCTGTTCTTTTCTAAGCAACCAGAGCATTGTGTCTTATGAGTCTTCCCACACAAGCATGGGTTTCTAGATGGCTTGTTGGGGGGACTTTAGCTGTGCTTGGAGCCTGAGTCTTCTGCCCGTGGAGAGACAGAGGAGCTCAGAGTTACCTGTCTTCTATACCCCCAGCCCTGCGGGCACTGCCCAGAAGCCTAGAGAAGGGGGACCAGCCTAGAACTGGGTGCAGAATGCCTGCCAGCTGCACCTTCTAGTGGGGACCCAGCAACCTGGTCTTTTGCCTGTGGCTGGGGGATATTTGCAAGGTGACTTTGAGCTAGGGCTCAGGCATTGTGACTACCAAGTGCATAATAAAATGGGACTTGGGGTTTTAAAGCTGCATTCTAATAGTGTCTTCTCCACGGTGATTTTAGCGTTATTTGATGAAAGATGACTGAGAAGGGAGGGGTGATACAGGCCTAAGATGAGCTGCTTATTATGAAATTCCTTTTCTCTTGAGCTTCAGGCCTCCCTGCACATAGGAATGGGAGAGGTTGCCAGGGATGGGACATAATGCCTACAGCAGCCCTCTTGGCTTCTAAGCCTATAGAGGGGGACATTTCTAGACAGCGTCTTTCCGTGGTCATGCTACATCCTGTCCCCAAGGCTGCTTCTGCTGGTTAGATTAGTTTCTAGGTGGCTCTCTTCTTCAAGGAGCCAAAATCTAAACCTGCCTTCTTCCCAACCCCTAGATAGGGGGGCCTGCCCTACATTTTCCTGGCTCCACACTCAGCTAGACTAGAAGGAAGCAAAAAATGTCCGTCTTCCACTGCACCTCCTCATCCCCACCCTGCTCTCTCCCCCTAAAGCAAAACATGCTGCTTAATGCATTTGTGTAGGGAAGAGGGTACCAGCTGTCTGGGAAAGCCAGGAGTCCACTGGCTGAGCTCCTTGCATTTTCCTGAGCCCAGAAGAAAAAAAGTGTGTTAGACCAAGATAATACCACCTTTTGAATATCTCGGCTTGATATTTGCCTCCATGAGTTAGAAGGGCCAAATGTTATCTGCAAGTTTAATCTTCTATATTCAAAAATCCCCATCCCCTTTGTCTGCCAGGTATATTCCCACATAAGCCATTCACTTGCTCTAAACCTCTGTAATTTTTCTTTTCTTTTTCTCTTTAACCTGCTCTTTCCATTGGCCAGTTTATTCATTTCTCAGCTGCATCTTCAAAGCTCACCTTCTGGCTTCCTGCCCCAAGGGCATCCAGAGGCAGCAGTTCCGTTTTCTCTGCTGAGTCAGGAGCCTGGCCCAGCTGGGTTTGGTCTCCTTTGTTTCTTGGTGTCCTGGACTCAGTCTTCTGCCAGCCTGGCACGGGTGCATCATCAATCTCTTCCCATCCCTGTGACACGTGTGGCTCTTCCAGCCTCACCAGAAGTGAGGGTCTCAAACACAGGACCCCACGGAAGGACAAGGGCAAGGCTGAAGCTGAGAGTGACTCCACTGTCCCCACGGATGTTCTTTTCCTCTGCCTTTGAAAGCAGCTGGGCCCAGGGCAGAGGAGGATGGAGGCCAAGGGAAGGCGGAAGAGCAGTGATTGCTACTAGGTGACTAGGAACAATGATTGCTACTAGGAGCCGTCCCTCGGAGCTGAAGCCGTGGAAGTGTATGGTGCTCAGACTGTCTGGTTCTTTAAGACAAGTTAACTATAACCCAGAAGTAGCCGGCCCTAGACTCACCTTGATGTTATAATTAAAAAAAAAAAAACATTTCCCCATATTTGGAAAAGAAACTAAAGCTTAAGCTACTAAGGAAAAATAAAGGTGAGATAAAATTGAGCAGGTTGACAGGTTGTGGCCCTCATTAGGGTGGGAATGATGGACTTTGGGGGAGGGTGAGAGAGAGGCCTGAGGCAGTAGCATCTTCAGGTGCCCCCTCAATCTGCAGCACCACCACGCTGTGGATTCGTGGGTGTCAGCACCTCTCTCTGCAGCAAAGGTGCATTCTGAGCTCTCTTTTCTCAGCCTGGAGTTTATATCTGAGGGTAACAAAAGAAAGCAGGCATTTCGGTCAGGTACAATTCAGCTATACATTGGTTCGGACGGTATGCTCTGCATTCATACTTCTTTGTCTTTTTTTTTTTTTTAACAAAAGGAAAAAAAAAGTTTAAATTCCCCCTTTCCTTCTCCTGCAGGAGGTGAGTGCGTGGGTGTCCTCTAGAACCATTGGCTTCCACCCCAGCCTCCAGATTTTCCATTCCCACCCCATCCCTTCCGTCCATCCCCTGCTCTCCACCCAAGAAGGGAACCCTCCGCCGCCATCATTACCGTTACGTTAAGATGCCCAGACTTTCCATGACATATCCCATCCTCCGACCACGTTCAGTACTGACAACTCTCATACAGGGGTCTACAATGGGAGGGGTGGGGAGGGAGGGATTAGCCAGTGGGGAGGGGGGAGTGATTTGGGGGGATGTGGAGAATGGAGATCTTTTTTTGCCTTTTTACCAAAACAAAAAAACAAAACAAAATTTTTTTGTCATTTGATGGATCCAAAAACAAAAACGAAAAAGTGAAACACACACACACACACACAAAAAAAAAAAATCAAAAATCCCCTCCGCAAAGATTTTTTTTTTTCCTGGACACAAACTGCTTTGTTTCCTGTCACGTTTTAATATCAATATTAACACAATGTGTAGTCTAAAACTAGTTCCTTTGTAGTTTGCATGGGATGTGAATGCTGTCTCAACGTGCCCAGATCTAGAAGACTGCATGAGCATCAATTCAGATGTGAAAAAAAAAAAAATCTCTCTTTCTCTCTCTCTTCCATATATATATTTCTATTTCTATTGTGATAATTTGGTGGGCAGTGAAGCACCTCCGGTTGGTTGCCGTAGTGTGTTGAATGATCGTTTTTTTATTCTCTATATTTTTGGAGCTCCAAGCTTCTTAGTAGTAGCCTGGGCTGAGTATTCTTGAGTCCCTGCTGATGTTTTCGCATGGCCTTGGTTGAGTGTTAGAAGTTGGGCCTCAGCTGTTTTTCTCGAGTGTTTGGCTTGTAATGACCGGTGCATGCCTGGCTTCTGGCCTCATACCCAGCTCTATTCTCTGCACACCAGTCCTGAATAGCTACAGTGCTCAACCGAATTTTGGCGCGCCCGCTTCCCCGGCAGGCTCCAACCCGGCGCGGCCCGGAGGCTTCCCGGGGGCCAACAGCCCAGGACCTGTCGCCGATCTCTACGGCCCTGCCAGCCAGGACTCCGGAGTGGGGAATTACATAAGCGCGGCCAGCCCACAGCCGGGCTCGGGCTTTGGCCATGGCATAGCTGTAAGTACCTGCCTTCCCCTGCCCTCCTACCTCCTCCTTCCTGACCAACTCCCTGTGGCCCGTGGGTGTGCCAGGAAAGCTCAGAGTAGGGGGCAGAGGAGAGGACGTTGGGTCCCCATCAGCATCACACTAGCTACCAAGAGCATGTCCATCTAGACCTGTCTTGCACGCCTCCTGCCAGGGAGGTCAGGTTCAAATCACCACTCTGACACGTTCAGCCCAGGCAGCCTTGAGCCACTTATATAACCCATCTGAACCTCATTTCCCTGGCTGCAAAGCAGAATTAGTATGTCTCCATCAAAAGATGTGGGGAGATGAACAGAAATAGATGTCACATGCTGGTGCATAGTAGGTCCTGGAGCAGCCTCCTTCCTTGATCCCTGCTTTCTGGAGACTGTGGTGTGGGCTGGGACCTCGGAGCTGGGAGACAGCGCCCCTGTCAGGGTGGCCGCCTTATCCATAGAGCCCTCCATCTGAAGTCCAGTGGCAGCACTGGTGCCTGCCAGGCAGTCTGGTGTGCAGGCCCTTTCCCGGCGGCTTCCTTTGCTAATGTTTCTTGCAGTTTCCAGGTTCCAAGTAAGTTCCCATTTGCGTCCTTTAGCTGCAGTCCCCCGAAGGCCAGATGCATTTGATATTTGTGATGCTCTGTGGTTCTATAATCTGACTAATCCAGGCAATGGAAATTTGCTTAACAGATTTGCATGCTGTTTTCAGATTGTATTGTTCTTCTCCCTCCCGGTGTGTGTGAGCATGAATGTGCCTGAGCCCACTCGCTCGCTGCCCCTTCCATTTTGGAAACACAAAATCAGCCAACCTCTGCCCTCGCCAGCCTCAGCATTTTGGAGGCAGTTTGGTTTTGAGCTAAGATGAGAGCGTCTGCTGTCCCAGGTCGCATTCCTGTCGGACTCCGCTTCTGGGAGAGAGCAGGCAAGGCCTGCCCCAAGGGCCAAGCTGCGGAGAACAAAATAAGTGCAGACAGTCTGGGGCCCCAGGGTAGCCTCATCTGTGCCTGCTGGCAGGGGAGTCCCTCCCTTGTACTTACGCGCGCGCGCGCGCACACACACGCACACGCACACGCACACGCACATCTGCCGGCTTTGACCTATGCAGTCTGAGTCCTTATCAATTCCACTCCCAAGCCAGTATCACTTGAGTCACTAGTTTGATCAGACGAATCTTCTTGGACCTACTGCTGCTCCCTATCTAGAATATTATTATTCACCCAAGAGTTGCATCAATTTGGAGGACTGTCACCACTTAGGACACAACTCATTTCCATTTTCAGCATACAGAAACACAGATTGTTCTTAAAAACCTGGGTCTTTTTGACCCGTGTGCTGTGATGTTTTTCTGAAATGATTGTAGAGCGTCACACTGGATTGTCTGCACTGGGATTTCTTCTCCCCAGCTGGAGCCATGGAAACTGTGGACAGCGACTCTTATCTTTGCCCTCTGGGGTTTAGGTACACAGTGCCCATCATTTGGGGCATGAGTCCCCACCCCTCAGCCCCGCTTGCCCACGACTCAGCCACCCCCTGGATCTGGCTCTTGGTTTTCCCCTGGGTAAACAGACAGGCTTGGGTGGTGGGGGTGGGGGTGGGAGGAGTGGGGACCAGGGGGTTTGGAGCTGGGGAGGATGCCCTCCTGGCCCTTCAATGGCACGGTGTCTCAGAATTACATATTCATGCTGGCAACCACAGATAGTCCTAGAGATAATTTCCTTTCCCAGAATATGACAATCTGTTCCCATGTATAGCGCACTGATGACCTTAACAATTGTGCAATTTTAGGGACCTTTGATTGCAACGGCCTTTACAAATGGATACCATTGAGCAGGTGCTTTCGTTGCCATCTCACTCTGAGGTATTACCGTCTCTGCCATGTGTCTCTGCCCTGCCGGCGTGTCCGTACATGTATGTGCACTGGTCATGCATGTACGCACATGCCCCTGTCTCATCACATCCACATCTCCCCCTCCTCTTTCTGGACCCCTTTTCAGGGGGGTGGGGGCAAAAACAAATCCAGTCTTTTAATCTCATCCCTTCCTCCAGCTTTTAATCATGACCCCTACCTTTTTGACTGTTCCCCTCTCTTTCTCTTTTTGTTCTTGATTTGGTTCTTTTGATGCCTTTTCTCTATCTTCCCCACCCCTCATCTTTCTCTGCCTTGAAATACAATCAAGAGTGTGGGAAACTGGAAGGCGATCTCATGCTGTGCCCGTCCCTGGGGGATAGAGACAGGGAAGCACTGGGTTTCTGCCAGGCCTGGGGGGAGTGGGTGGGGGCCAGCGCTGTTGGTCTTTCCAGCTGACCTTGTGGGTTTCTCTGCCCCTTCAGCTCCCCAGGGCTTGCTGGGGCTCAGCCAATGGGGTTCATGTAGTCAAACAGCCAGACTCCATCTTTTAGTGAAAGGAAAACATTTTTGCCAGTAACCACTGAGTAATTATCCAGATTACCGCATGAAAAGCAAATTAAATTAACGACATCACCTGCGTAACATGGATTTGGATCCCTGCCAGTTTCCTAACCTTTTAAACTGAGCTCAAGTTAATTAAACATTTTTTAAATCACTTTGATGGGAATATGGTGGGGGGTGAAATAGAAGAGAGGAGAGATTGGGGCTATAAGGAAGCCTCTTGCCACATTCTCGTTTGAAAATGAGTATCCTTTATTCTAGGGAAGAATGCAGAGAAGCACCAGCTGTGTCCTGTGTCAGCCCATTAGTTTGTGGGGTTGGAACATGGGTCTGTCTCTTTGGAAAAAGGAGGGTGACAACTGATGCCAAGGAGTGGGTCCCACTCAGAAAACCTTACTGGGGCATGAGAGTCTTTCTCTCTTGGAGTCGGGTCATAGAGAAGCAAGGCTGGAGGTGAACTAGCCACTTCAGGTTTGCAGTTACAGGATGCCTGTCCCGTAGAGGGCGACTGCTCCCAGCCCCTGAGTCAGTCAGGACTCTGCAGGTTGGAATCAGTTGGGGAAAACACAAATCTCTTGGATTTCTCTAATGTTGCTGCTAAGGAATCACTTCAACTAACGCAACTGCCTCTCTTAACCAAATAAACCCTGTGTGTGAATTCTCCCACCCCTCGCCTCCACTTCCCCTGGAGCACTGACCTAGCCAGTGCTGGCCAGAGCCAGAGGCCACTAACAGTGTGAAGGAGAGCTACCTGCTACTAATTGAGCTGGGAGAAGTGAGGTCTCTCTGAGAGCAAGGAGGACTGATTTATCCAAGAACATGGAGGGTTGAACTTGGCTCCAACCCTTCATGGAGTCAGGTGAATAGGGGATTAAACAACTACCAGGCACAGCAGGTGCTTGGAAGGACAGACACTGGGGCTGCCAGTGCCTCTGGAAAAGGAGGCATCGTAGAGGGCTCCCTGCCCACAACTCTGCACCCTCCAAGGTGCTGCAGCCTTTCGTTAGAGGTAAGGGAGGAGGCTGCTCCCAGCCCATCCTCCCTCATCCGACCTCTCAATTTCCAGAGAAGGTCCAAGTAGCCAAGAAAGTAGAGATAGCAACCCACGCCCTTGCACAATGGCTTAAGTGAGCTGATAAGAGTCACGTGGCTGCACCACCGCAGTCTGGAAGCACTGGTCAAACACTATATCATCCCCAACAGAGGTGACCCCCTCACATTTTACTGCCATCCACAAAAGAGGAGCCCAGCTCCCCATCCCCCCAGTCAATTCAGGTAGACTGAGTCAGCAAGTCTGTGACCCCTGGGCCTTCTTTTGTTTTCTATAACCAAAGCTGGTTATTTGTTGTGTGTTTTGTTTTATAAATATTCTGAACTAAAGTTTGGGGGTATATAATATGATTTTTTTTTCATCACAAATTTGCATTTTCAGTTATTAGCAGTCACTGGCAGGTATCTAATGAAGGCGAAAGCTTTTTAAAAAACAGAAGTTTAAAGAAAAAAAGGTGCCCCTGGTCAATGTGCAATTGGCCGACCAATCCAAAAACATGGCATGACCTTGTTTGCAGACCGCATTTCTCAACCACATTTCCCACCGTTACCTCAAGAATTCCACAGTATTGTGTCAGATCAGCCAAATGAGTTATAGAGCTCTCTCCTTCCAGCACCAGGTGTGGCCTAGATGTCAGGTTTCCCACACTGTGATCTCAGCTGGGCCGTTCTCTGACACCCATAGCAGCCAACACTGTCTTCTTTGAAAGCTCTAGTTAAAACTGTGGAATAAATCGGATACTTGCCTGACACTTCTTCTCTCTCCTCCCACCCCCACTTTATGTTTTCTTCTGGGCCTCCCTGACCTTCCCCGGCCTGCAGAGCATACCTGGATGTCCAGGCAAGACTGGGCGAAGTTTCTGAGTGGCCCTTTGTTTAGGTGATGTCCTCAGACCTCTGGACCCCTACCAGCCTCACTCCCCATCCCAACCAGAGATGGCTCACTTCGGCTCGAGGGTTGACTACATCTCATCATCTCACAAATCTGCTGTAATATAAGACAAACAGCTTTTAAATGTGTATATAACCCATGATTTTGGTTTGGTTTGGTTTGGTTTTTCTTGATGGTTTCCCGTCTCCTCCTCTCTTCCCCTTCTCCTTTTAAATCTCTTTGAATCACATTTAGTAGTGATTTTGACTTAGTCTAGTAGTCACATAGCTTTAATATCTAGTTCAAAGCTAACCATAGTATACTTGTTATATTAAGGAATTACTTTTTTTTCTTTAAAAAAAACTTTTTTTTTTTTTTTTGCTTGTTTTGATTCTGTTCTCACTTTTAAAGGATGCTGAGATGGTAATATTACTCTCAATATTTTGGTACCAATTCTGAGACTGTATGAACTTTCACACACACTGAAGTGACATTGTGAAGTGCGGGGTGGGAAGTAGGCACACGCTTTCTATTTTGCATCGTAGAAGAAGTGAGATGTCGTAGGCTAATTAGCAGACTCTCTAGCGGTTCCTTTTTTTGTGATGTCTCTTTGTTAACTTGAGTATATCTATTTTCGGCAATAAGGTAAGGACGACAGTGTTTCGAGTGTCCTCCTTTTCTATAAGTGCTTTTTTTCTGTTGAAAGAGGTGATATTATAAGGTTTTTTGAAATTGTGAATTCTAAAAAAAAAAAAAAAAAAAAGAAATGTTGTAAATACAATTCCATTAACTACATAGAAACTATTAAGAAAGAGAGAATCAAAACTATTTTTGGGAGGGAGTCAGTCCCAGGCGGTTTGATGCTCTGTGGCAGGAGGAGGGAAAGGAATGGGGGGAAAGTCAGCTACTGAGATGTGGAAGCCCAGCTGCCAGGACGACCCCAGGGCAAGTTAGAGCACTGTTTAGCTCCTTTGTCTGTGTGATAGACCTAAGAACTGTATTAGTGTCGTGCCAGCCTATTAACCTCTCGCCTGTGCACCGCTTCCAATGTTACTGTCTAGTTAGATTTTTATTTAAAATATGAAAAACTGCTTTTCCCAAGACGTTTTTTAAAAACAAAGCTACGATTTTAATATTTAACATATTTAAAGTTTCAAAGCACACCTGTTTGGCTTGGGGAGGGTGGGGGGAGCATTCTTTTTCAGTCTTAATTTTTAAATATTTGATCATTTTCTATTGTCCAATCATTTCAGCACCTCCAAAGGTCCTTAGGACACTTTGCCTCTCTTCTCCTCCCCCCTGCCCCCCAACCCTGCTCCCAGATCTGGGGGCCCACGGGCCAGGAGTGGATAAGCCTGCATTAATACACGTACAACTTTGCTCCATTCACTTTCTATTTACAAATTAGGAAAGCAACCTTTTGGTTTATATATTTTTTTTAATACCTCAGTGCTGCAAGTATCACCAGAGAGGCTATGGAAGAATTTTTTTGTTTTAATTTATTGTAGATGTAAACAGAATTTTAAAAGTAAAAAATATAAACATCACTGCACTGTGACTGGTGGGAAAAACTGACAGTTTCCTGTTTGCACATGTTTAAACATTTGGCTGTTATAATATATGGTCCTCGGTTGGGGAAAGATACTTATGATGAAGGATATTTTTTAATTTAACTTTTTTTTAAATATTGGTAATAGGTCGGCAACAGCAACTATAGAAGTACAACTCAATAGATGGCATTAAAACATATTGTAGTGTGGATATATATTTTTTTCTTTTTTAAAATGTGATATTGACATTTTATTAATATTTTTTAAATTGTTACGTTTATAAATTTGGTACTTTAAGGCACAGCCAGTATGAGACACTGAATGCGACATTTATTATAAAGAGCTGCTGCACTCCTATTTTTATAAATTTTACTAACAAAGTAGACTAATGTAGACATTCACAGACATGGTAGGGCAAAAGCATCTTCAAACTAAAGACTTCAAAATGCTAACTCAGAAAGAAAGAAAAAAAAGCCTTTTTCAATTCTGATTAAACAGCAACAACATTTTTTTAAATAAAAAAAAATTATGTTCTCTGTTTTTTTCAATAAAATGTTAGGTTGTTTGGTGAGGAGTTTTGTTATTTTTTTTTCTTTTCTTTTCTTTTTTTTTTTTTTTAATTTCCAAACAACCAAGTTAAGTAAAATGCTGGGCGCTTTTAAAATATCAAAACTTGTTCAAATGCTAAAATAACAAAATAGAAGTTTGATGTAAAAGCAAAAAACAAAATAAAAAAGAGACAGTAAATTCCCATAAATTCAGTGTCTAGACTAGGGAGTTTTAATTACTATTTTGTCCATGTTGGTGTACTGTATTTCCCTTCCTTTTCTCTGCACCCTCATCACCTCTTAGAAGACTCTTTGTTGATCATTGTATGTTAATAATGTATAAAATGGCTATCTTGTAAGCGTGCTGTCCTGGTACTAGTGTAGTGACTTTTTTTCTCCTCTTTCTTCTAGTACATATTGATAGGTATAACATAATTAAGGTTTAAAAAAAAATTAGACATAGTTATTCAGATTTAGGACCAGTAAGGATAGAACTTTCTCTTATTTATGAAAAAAAAAAAAGCTAATAATTTCGGGGCAGTTTTTTCCTTTTTTTTTTTTTTTCAATTTCAAGTTTAATTTTCTTTTTTGCTGATCTGATGTGGTTTCAACTAACCCAAGGTCTGACAATGTTCAAATGCCGGCAGACTCCACGGCGTTTTGTAGATCCCCAGCCCCCCACTGTGAAGGGGTGTGCCATACTACCTTAAATGCTGATGCTAGATATGCAAAACTGGATTTTTTTAATTTATTTTTTAAAAGAGGGAGGCATGGTATATTAAAATGATTTTACTAAGAGAAAAAAAATATTTTTTTAAGAATGCTCAGAAGAAATTGATAATCTGTGTGAATATGTTTTAGATGTTTATATACCTTTTGAAGAGGCCCAGTAGCCCATAGCACAAATCTTGTGGAAATCTGATATGTTTTAATGTGGCTACCTAGGTTAAGGTTCACGTTAGTCCCCCCATCCATCTAGAAGTCCATTTTGAAAGATTTTTATAAATTCTTTTAGCACTGATGTTCAGCCTTGTCTTTGTTTCAGTTGAGCTCAATGGCGAACATGGGAACCACCTTTCGCCTTCCCTGGGGGACAAACCCTCTTGGCTGATGGCTTTTCCCGGAATCATCAAATAGCCACCAGGTGACTTTCTGGCTTCCAGATCCATCTGCCTGAGATCCCCCCAACTCCTCTCCTCCCAAGCAGAGGAGAGTGAGTGGCATTAGCTCCTGCCCCCATTCCTGCTTCCACCTGGACGTGGGGCAGGTGGAGTTGACCAAGCCTTTGGTCTGCTCTCTGGGAGCAGACTCCGCAGACTTGGTTTGTGGCCTTCCTTTACACCCATTGGGAAAACCAAACAGCCTCGTGCTCTGTCCCAGTCGCTCATTGGCTTGATTCAAACGAAGCCCCAATAGGCCTTTGCGTTTTTATCTTTCATAACCTTCATCTTAATTTGAACTTGTAGCTTGGACTTTAAGGTAGCATGGCTCTATTGCTGTCAATTTAATGTTTCACTGCACAGCAATCACAGCCAGTGAATGTTACACACATCTTGCTAGACTAGTATAAAAATTCATTGGGTAATTGTTGGTTCTAGTGACCTGAAAGGTGTTCAGTTTTTGTTTTTGGCTTTGTTTTGTTTTTGTTTTTGATTTTGTGGAGGGGGGAGGGTTCTTTTTCATTTGGGAATTTTGGAAAACAAAAATATGTTTGGTTCCAACTAGCAAAACGAAACTTATTTTGATCTTTAGTGCAAACGAGGGCTAGGGACTTAGCCTCCACCACCACCACCACACTGCTCATTCTGCCATTCACTTACTGCAGCATATTCAAGAATAAAGCAATATAGTTTACTACATTTTTTTATTGAAGGTCAGCCATGCTTTCTGTATTATATTGCATATGAAATTGTTTACAAAAGAAACACTAACTCATACTTCTCTTTATCGGTTGCAAGTGGCTCACAGGGACAGAAAGAGACTTGGGGGGGGTTTCCTTGAATGTGCTTCACAGGCCAGGCCATCTTCCAAGGAAGGCAAAAGCAAGGGAGGCCAAGGGGAGAGGAGAGGGATGGACTAGGGCAAGCACATTGAAGAGAGACACTGGCGGGGTCTCCCCACCCTCACCCTAACGCAGAAAGCAAGCAGACGTCAACTCGGCCCCTCCTGGGCACAGACACTACACGAGGGGACGCTGGAAGTTAAGCAATACTTTAATACTGTAATATGTTTGTTTTCTTTTCCTTTTCTTTTTTTTCCAACCAAAAAAAGAAAAAAAAAAGTAAACAGAAACACAACACCATATAAATACAACCCATCCCCTCTTGGGGAGCAACCTTCATCCACACACTTGGCTATCAAATAATCAGAATGTAATTGTCTCAGACAGGAGATTTCCTTTCCGGGAGGCAGGGATTCGAGGGGGGGAGGGGCCCGGGGGCTGAGAGGCGGAAGTTCCGGAGCCTCCCTCGAAGGCTCTCTACTACTGTATTCTGTACATACTGTACCATCTCGTGTGGACTCTGTGAGTGTCCTCTTGAGTAGCGTGGGCTAGCCAATCTGCCGTTCATGGTGTGTTGTAAATGCGGAATTCCATATGTATAGGATGCAAGTCTAAGCGTTTCACGTGGACATCAATGTATCTAAATAAAACCCTCCCTAGCACTGTGGCTGACCTCACCCTTACTTTTATACTTTAGTATGAAACTGATGAGAACTTTGGTAGTGAGTATTTTTTTTATATATATACATATATATGTATCTATATATATCTATATCTCAAGCATCTTTCAGGTCTTTGTGTGTGGCTTTCTTAAAGCCCTGTTGTAAAAAATGACTATGTGGATGGCAGTCTCTCACATCACAGATGTGGAAAGTATAATTTTATATTTGTATTTTCAAATAAATAAGTTTGTGAAAGGTTTCCATCCTCTACTGTGGTCCAGAAATCAATGTGTTTGTCTGACAAAAAAAAAAATAAAATAAAATAAACTGTTTTGAACAGAGTTGTTTGGTGTTCTTTCGCTGTCAGAGGAGGCGAGGGCAGGGAAGAGCTGTCGCTTGGTTTGGAAGAGGAGGATAGGGGACCCACTCCCCCTCACCCGTCAGTGTGAATGTTCCCTGAGGAGCCTCCAGCAGACCAGAAGCCCCTCCGCTGTCCCCAGGGAATTGGTGACAAGGAGCACTAGGCTGGCGGAGTAGACCAGAGAGTGGGCTGGATTCACGGGGGAAGGTACCCGGAAGCTGTGGGTGTGTTGCTGGACCAAGGAGTCTGTCACCTGTCACCCAAGCCAATCATTGGGGAAGCAGATGAGAGGTCAACAATTCCTTTTATTTACAGAAAAGCCAGCAGTTCCGGACCACAGGGAGGATATCTCCTCCAAAAGCTGTTCTGCCCTCCTGCTTCCCTTTGTAGCTTTTATTCTCACAAAGTAAATATTAGCACTGTCGTTACTCAGCATAGTATATGTTAAAACGATGGTTCTTCATAGGTTAGAAGGTTACACCATTTCCCTCTATCTTAAGTGGTTGTATCTTCCAAGCAGTCTTACTTTAGATTAAATGTATAGTTAGTCATGACTAAGCGCATTGTTAAGTGTGCTTTGTACTGTGGGTCCTTGGAGTGTTCAGTTTCCTAACTTTATAACAGAAAGCCTTGTACATGAATAAACAACTCCAGATGGCAGCACACGGGCTCATCCGGCATTGCCAGGGCCTGTCTAGCAGCACCGTGTATGTAATGGTTATCTAGGACAACAGTGGCCGGCGTCAGATGGACAGGGAATAGACCCCAGAGGACCCAGAGGCCGGAAGCATATGGAAGCAGTTGAGGGACTCTCCTGGCTGCTGCCCTCAGCTAGTTGCCAACAGCATGTGGGAGAAGGCACCAAACCGAGCACCAGGCCCCTAGAGGAGGGCTCCGAAAGGATTATCAGGAAACCTGGCATCCACCCTCAAGTTCAAAGCTTTGCCTGTAGGAGATGACTAGCATCACAAAACTAAAGGTACAGAGATAGATCATCTACTGTACTTTCCACCTTCTCTCTATTAATGAGAAAAGACAAAAGAACTCGGGCACAGTTCATTAAGGGCAAGTCCCCAGAGCTGGTGGGAACACAGCATGGTCTGAACCAGTGTGGCCCTGAGCGTGACCCCGAGGCTGCTTCCTCAGGACCCCAGGGGAGGTCATGGTCTCCGGGACTTGGCTTCTTAGAGCCCAATGTCCTGTCTCCTGCTTATAACAGCTCCATCTTATGGGCATTCCTGCTACATCAAGGGCTTAGAGAAGAAATGCCCCGCTCTATCCGAGGCTGGAGACAGGGGCCAGGGTTCCGGGCCCACCTTCTTGGTGTCCACAGGCAAAGCAACAGCATTGCACAGTGTCTCTTTACCTTGTCTGAGGACAGGAGAGAAGTATAATTCCTGCTGCTCCATTGAAGTGAAAGACCAATTTGAGAAATCCCTTCCAGGAATTCTGAGACTGGCTGTGAAACAGCCCTTGGGCATCCTCATTCTAATCACTCAGCTCAAAAGAGGCAATGCTCAACCCCAGTCCAGTAGGGAACAGGGGTGCCACTGTGTGCCAGATGGGTCGAGTGCATGGTGTGGTTGGGCCTAATATGCGCCATGTGACTACATTTTAATGCTCAAAGTAGGCAATTTATCCATGGTCAAACGCTTTCTGAGTGGCAGAATGAAATCTCATCTTCAGAACAGTCTACTGTCACTGGGTTCCAGCCAGGTGACAAATGTCAGCATCGGTGTTGGCTGTGCCTGGGAGGGTTAGAGTGGGACCTCAAACCTAAGTGCCTACCAACAAAATGTACCCAAAAAGAGCCAGAAAAATGTCAATCGAAAGAAAAACTATAGAAAACAAATCAGAAAAAAATTATAAAAGGAAAAAAATGAAATAGCAGCGTAAAATAAATAATTCACAAACTTGGATGGAAGGAATGGAATGAAGTGAATCCATAATTATCTTAAAATAAATGGATTGCATTTTCTACTGTCACAGAACAGAGAGTCAGAAATGTTTAAAAAAATAAATAAATAAAACCTGATCATGTGACAAGGCCAAAAAAAAAAAAAAGGGTAGCAAAAAGAAAATAGGCAAATACCAATTAAAAAAAAAAAAAAAAAGAACAAGAGCAAGAATTGAAATGTCCCAGTCAGACAGGATGAAATTCAAGGTTAAAAGCACACAACAGGATATTATATAATAACAGACATAATCTGTTAAGGTATGGTGGTGGTAAAACCTATTCCTCAAGTATCAGAAGAACTGAAGATTGAAAATCAGAGACCATTGCAAAAAGAACTTGATAAATGATGAAAATGTGATTAGAAATACTTTAATACATCTCTCTTAGAACTAGACATATTTAATAGACAAACATAAAGACATAGAGGACTTGAATAAGGCAATTAGTAAACATGGTCTGATGACAATATATAGAATTTGTTAATATAGAATGTTCATTTTTTTATGTATATCTAGGGAACATACACAGAAATCAATTCAAATAAATATTAGCCTGGAAAACCTCCACAAATTTAAATAAGTATCAATTTTGCAATCCATGGTCCATTATTATAATCAATTAACTAGAAACAAAGAATCTAAAGGTGGCTGCAAACATAACTGCATAGAAATTAATAAACACAACCTCGAATCAAAAAACAAAGTTAAAATTGTAAACTGTCTAGAAAGCGAGAAAAAGCAAAAGCTATACTCAGAGGAAAATGTATAGTTTTAAATAACTTTGATGGGAAATTTTTTTTTCAGCAAAGGAACGTATTATTCATCTTAATAAATAGTAGCTAAAAAACTAGAAGGAAGAACTAGAAGTAGAAAGCAGTAGAACAGAAAACGTAAATCCAAAAGCTAGATTTTTACAAAGACTAATAAAATAAAAAAAAATTCCTGAAAAAGAGTAAAAATATACACTATTAGAAACAAGAAAGGAGGTAACAGAAAAGAATAATGGCAACAAATTTTAAAATTCAGATCAATCAAATGTTTCCAGCAAATATAAATGACCAAAACCAATAAGAAGTGGAAAACCAAAATAAACATTATCACAAAGGATATTAAAAGGGTAATTAAAGATCTAATATTGAAAATTGGGCTGGATCCATATGGGTTTACAAATGAGTTTTTTGTTTTGTTTTATTTTGTTTTTCAGCCAGACTCTAATTTTGTCCTCATCAATAGAGTGCTGTGGCATCATAGCTCATAGCAATCTCAAACTCTTGGGCTCAAGCAATTCTTTTGCCTCAGCCTCCCAAGTAGCTGGGACTACAGGCACCCCCCACAATATCTGGCTATTTTTAGAGATGGAGATCTCGCTCTGTCTCAGGCTGGTCTCGAACCTGTGAGCTCAAGCAATCCACCCACCTTGGCATCCCAGAGTGCTAGGATTACAGGCGTGAGGCAATCACACCCGGCATTACAAATGCGTTTTATTTAACTAATAATTTCAATGCTATTTAAACTATCCTAGATGATATAAAAATAAGGAAATCACTCCTGTTTTATAAAACACATGGTTTTGATATCAAAACCCAAGCTAGTAATAGAAAATACATCTATAGACTTAGGAGCTCAGCTGCAAAAATTCTATTTATAATTTGCTCAATGATTTTAACAAATAGAATTCTACAAGATATCGAGAGTATAATAAAATAGGACCAAGCAGGACTTCTTCCAAGAATGAAAAGATATTCCAGTATAGGGAAATCTATCAACATAATCTATTATCCACCCTAAAGAAGAATAACCATATGACCACAACGATAAATGCCAATGAAGTATTTGAAAAATATGGCAACTATTCCTAATAAAAACCAGAGTTGAAACAGAAAGCAATGACATACAATACAATAAAGTCCATTTACTAAACCCAACATTAATCATTATCTTAAATGGTGAAACACAAACTATTTTAATTAAAATTAGTAATGAGTAGGAGTGCCGCTGTCACTATTAATATTTAATATGGTCTTAGAGGTTCTAAAGAAAACAAAAAGTAATAAAGCATATAAACATTGGAAGGAAAAAACAAAGATATGATTATGTTCCTAGAAAATTCAAGAGACTCTAGTAAAACAAATATGTTAAAATTGTAGCCAGGTTCATTGGCTCATGCCTGTAATCTTAGCCCTTTGGGAGGCCAAGGTGGGAGGATCACTCGAGCTCAGGGGTTCAAGACAGGCCTGAACAAGAGCAAGACACCTTCTCTACAAAAAAATGGAAAAAATTAGCCAGGCATGGTGGCTATAGTCCCAACTACTGGTAAGGCTGAGGCCAGGAGGATCACTTGAGTCCAGGAGTTTGAGGTTGCAGTGTGCTACGATGACACTGCTGCAGGGATAGCCTAAGTGACAGAGCAAGACTCTGTCTCAAAAAAAAAACCTTGATTGCACTAATGTATGCAGCTATGTAATAATAACCAAAAAAAAAAAATTGCTACTGAAATTGATGTAAACTTTGATAAGATGGCTGGATACAAGATAAATGTACAAAAACCAGTAGCCTTCCTCCTCTCCAGTAATAAGCACTTAGTAATGGAAAAAGGAAAAAATATTTATGGATAAATTTTATAAGAAAGGTATTTATTCTTTCATAGTGGTTGAATTCTCCATAACTAAGGAAATTATCAAATAAACTATGGTACATCATATCATGGATAATTTGGTGGTCATTAAAACAAACAATCCCAGAGTCTTAAAAGGTAGCTTAAGAGAATTTATGAGTTAGAGTCGAATAAGGCAAAATAGCCATATACATATATACAAATATGGGTTTTCTCAAAAAAACGGACAGATTACCTCCTACATATGTATATGTGTGGGTATACCCGTATGTATATACATCACATACATGGTTACATGAGCACAATAAAAGGGTACACTCTAAGTTGTTTACATGGGTTTCCTGGGATGAAGGGAGTGAAAAGTAAGACTGAGGTGGAGGTGGAAGAGGAGAATAAGAAGATGAGACATGCAAAAAAGGAAATATGTTTGGAGATTTCGCTGAAAATCTGTAAGCTATAACATTTATTAACTAGCAAAAAAATTAAGTGTGAATGTACATAAAAACAAAGAAAAATTTAAAAATTAAGATTTTTTTTTTTAAAAAAGAGCTGTAACGACCCCCCTTGTAAAATGGGGAATAGGATTGAGGTAAGTGTTGAAAGAGGATTCTGGCTTTGCCTGTAATTTTTAACTCTTCAAAGGCAGCATAGATTTATATATTCAGTTGAAATAGAAATAATTTTTAAATTAGCTGTCTCAAAAAAGGAGTACAGGAGGGGTGGAGCAAGATGGCAGCCGAGTAGCAGCTTCTTTGCAACAGGGCACATGAGACTGGGGAGAGAGGACTTCCGGCATCTCTGGCAGGTGGGATCTGCCCAGAAACTTCCCTTTGGGGACACAGGGAGATAGCATAAGACTTCTGGACCCCCTGAGGAAGGCAAAAGCAGCAGAGATTGGGCAAGTGGTTGCGTGTGTTCGTTCGGTCTAATCCTGTCAGCAGCTGTGGGTGGAGCAACAGTGGGACTGCAGGCTGGAAAGGCCTTGCCTGTGAGCTGTCTGGGTTTCTTTTGGACTTGGCACTCAGTTGAACTGCCTTGGGAGAACTTGGGCAAGAGTGCAGTGATCTTGGAGTGTTGTCTGGGGCCCCGGTCTGGACCACCAAGCCAGGTGGAGCTATCAGTGTTTGGTCATGGGCTTTGTGAAGCCATTGTGGGAGAACTGCCCTGGCAAGCTCCACCCTCAGGGTCCCAGAACAAACATCGGGTGGGAGCAAGTAATCTAGTGACTGGGCAGCCTAAAGGCGGGGACTGAGATGCCTTGCAGCCTTAGCCCTCAGGGGCATAGGGTGAGATGGGTTTTAGCACACTGGGTAAGTGGATAGTCACTTAAGGAGTGATCCCAGTCACAAGCGCTTTCCTGGGAAAGCTTCTGCTTAGCCCAAGTTAGCAATTTAAAGTGTTTTCTAAGCAGGCTGAGGAGGATTTAAGCTCTCCACCCTGCGAGGTTTGAGAAATCATTAGAGACACAGGGTCACTCCCTACAAAGATCCAGTAACAACAGAGTGATTCTGCCAGGGTCTGATCTGGGACAGACACCTCCCCAACTCTGAGGACAGTCATAGGCAACAATGAAAAATAATCATGAGGCGGAATCAACAGAAAACCTCTGGCAATATGAATAACCAGAGTAGATCAACGCCCCCAAGGAACGACAAAGTAGATACAGCACAAGATCCCTTGCATAAGCAAATGGCTGAGATGTCAGAAGTTGAATTCAGAGTCTGGATAGCAACTAAGATCAGCGCAGTGGAGGAAAAGATGGAATTAGAATTTCAAGCAGTAATCCAAAAGATGACCCAAAAGATGTC